>JBBJLS010073030.1:0-10011 GCA_037577275.1 Bryconaethiops microstoma
AACCCACATTCATCAAGAATCTAATATGGAATCGCATCATACTATATCACTGTCATCAGGTGGGGACAATGCAAAGCGAACATAACAATGCAAAGCAAATATTTTACCTGATGGGGCACAATCTTGCTGTTGAGGGGTTCCTGCTGCTGATAGTGCTGGATGGCAGGGCTGTGTTGTTCTGAGACTGTAGACATTAAAAGTCCATAGGAGAGATGGTAGCTGATTAAACAAGTGTTGTGAGTGTTGCAAAGATTGGTGACAGCGCTTGGAACCATAAGGCAACCGATTAAAAAAACTGTGAGAAATAAACTGACAACGGAGTATTAGTAGGGCAAAAGAAAGGGGTTGTCATGGAAGGGTAAGACTGTAACAAAAAATCTATACAAACAGAGGTGTGTGTGTGTGTTTGTGTGTCCTGTTGGCACCTTCTAAACATCACAGAGTAGCATCAACCTTACCAGCAACTAGAGGGATTAGATTGTAGAATTCCAAAATCTCTTTCTTTCTTTCATTCAAACATTAAAAATAACAATATAGCAGTAAAAAAGATAAACCAACAGGAGGATAAATCAAACATTTTATTAATCAGAAAACAAAAACAACAGTGGGTGTGTTTTGGAAAGAGAAGGAAGAAGTAAGATGCTTTTCATGTCCTGTCCCAAATCATAACAATAATAACGCTATAGACTATAGTGTAGGCTGTACACCCTACTTACTGGTTTTTGTTGTATCAGTCTGCGTTTCCCAATTAATTTGTTTGTTTCCCTACAGCTCCACACCGCCCAGCCGGTAAAACTGCATGTGCTCTTTGCGAGCTCATTCCCAGCTGGTAACCAGAGCGCTCTGCCGTCAAGGGTGAGCATTGGTTAATAGTCAATCAGTTAATGGTCATTGGTTAATGGTCATCATCTGACTGATGCAAGCCAGATCATTTTATTTAGCAAAATTGTGATTAATAGTTAAATGTTATTGTTGAGGGGCACAGGCTGGACTCCACACACACACACACACACAACATTTTTTTTAAAAATGCCTCAAGAAAAGGGCACTTGGGGTACCCAAGAGGAAAGCGGCAGGTGCTCAAGCCCCCTCTGACCCCACTTCTGCACGTGCCTGCTGTGTATTAGTAGTGTTTCTGGAAGGCAGCCTAAAGTGCAAACCCTACAATACTGTTTCATAACTTTGGAGAGGGTATATGGCCTTTGAAAATTGGTCAGTTCGTAAACATTGTTTGTGTGTGTGAGTGAGAGAGAGAGAGAGAGAGAGAGAGAGAGACTCATCCTTCCTCAACACTTCCTCTCATTTAGCTATAAACAATTAACTCTGCTGACTAGAAGAGAGAAAATATACAGAAAACTTGAAAACTTGAACATTTTCCAACCTCCCTTTATCCCTAAGAATTAAATGGGCCTTTTGTAACTGTAACTTCAGACAGTAATATGTAAATGTACATGTAAAAATATATATTTAAAAAGAACCTACCTGGTATGATTAAACACAGATGGTTGGTATATAACAGACTAAATGTTTTTGAAATACGTTGTATGTTGTCAGAATACAGAAACGAAGTACCAGTCTGTCCGTGTAACAATTTTAAAAGGCAATATTCAGAAATTATTTTTCAAAAAATTATTTGTCTACAAATGCACTTGTCAGACAGACTAAACAAATCTTTCCTTTACAATTACAGAAGTTCCCCCTAAAGCCTGAGTAGACTGATAAATCAGTGTGATATCAGCTATTTATCTCTGTGCTACTGACCTCTTTTAAAGAATGATTGATCAGTAGTGGACATGTTTATGTGATATGCTGAGTATTGACGTTGTATTGGACTTGTCTTGCATAATTATTGCAGAAATTCTGAAATAATTAAAGTGGGTCAATAAGTAAAAATGAAAAAGTTAATGTGAAAAAGAATTCTTTACTGTGTCCCAGGGTTTGTAATATTAAAATTATTTAAAAAAAAAAACATGTTCAGTAAATTTTTTATCAGATTTACACTTAAAAAAGATTTTTTATGAACAGCATATAGCAAAATGCTGAGTTGATGAGGCAACAATCCTGGGACTGTATGAGAAGTAATGTGCTGAAACCAGTGGTGTATTGAAACCAATCCTCAGCTGAAAAAAGCCGAGAGTTTCATTTAAATGATAAGCAAATTTTTCGTAAAACATTTGAACAGAACAACTGTATGAAGAAAACTGCCAACCAGTAAGAGTGATAATAAATTAGGAAAAATTAAGCAGCACTGTATGTTTTATCATCATTAATCATCAATTTTATCAGACACATTATGAAGTTTTACAAATATGTTTTTTGTGTATTGTAATGGAACATGTTCAAGAAAAATCTTTTTAAATCAGCATCTCTATGAGTGTGACAGCCATTCCATGCCAGTGTCTGTTAAATTCCTACACAAGCACCTTGTTCTGCTTTATGAGGTACTGATTAGTGATCACCTGAATCACATCTTATTTAATGAGGAAAAGTACAAAAAAACACTGCTGTAATCAACACTCTCCTCTTGCAATGAGACCAGTCAAACCACTACTAGAAGTTCGTCAAAGGTAATTACTGCCATTTTGTTTAAGAGTGAACAAGTTTTCTTTTAATTATTCAATGCATAATTCTCTTATTTTTATGTATTGTCATTTCCTTTTAAATTATGCTTTAAAGAACTTTGGAGAAATATTAAAAACGAAAGGCAAAGCTGTTCAGTTCAGTACTTGCACCTATAAAAGATCAAATCTGAGAGACATTTTTGCATTGGTCTTTTATTTTTTCCCGAGCTGCATGTGTAGTGCAATAAGCAACTATGTATCAGTGTTAAAAGTATTTACAAGAAATCAAATTACAACAAATTACTAAGGAAAAAATATTGTTGCCAGTTTTGTTTTGCAGGAAAAACAGTTTTTGTCCTGCTCTGAACTTGTCGATTTGATTAAATTTTGACACAGATGACATTACAAAATTATTTTCAGTCATGTATTGTGGCAGCTGTTAGCCTAGTGGTTAGGGCATTCGCCCTATGATCAGAAAGTCGTGGGCTTGATTCCCAAGACTGCTGGTGACACCTCTGAGGAAGGTTCCGTCCCCACGCACTGTGTTCTTGGCTGCCTGCTGCTTAAATTGGTAAATGGGTTAAATGCAGAGGAAGAATTTTGTGCTGTTCACATATGACAGAATGGTCACTTCATTATGGTATTTATTAAGGGTCCATATCATTTTCTTATGTTTTATGTTTTCTTCTGTGGCCACTTATCACTTGTTGGGTTATGCATCAAAAATATTCGACAGTTCTAATGTATTTTTTACTAGGCCATTTTTCAACCTCTCATTAGAATTAAACAGTCTTTAATTATATAATTATAACATTATATAATCCAAAGTAATAGTAATAAATCAGTATAATAACACAACAATAAATCTACACTCTTACCAAAAAGGATTTAATACAGTACAGTTATACCTATACAGTACTATAATGTGAAAGTGACCATTCTGTCATACATGAACACACCACACACAGTGTGAACAGCACAAAATGTTTTCTCTGTATTTAACCCATTCAACAAGTGAAGCAGCGAGCAGCCAGGATCACGGCGCCCAGAGAGCAGTGTGTAGGGACAGTACCTTACTCAAAGTAACCTCAGAGGTGTTCAGTAGTCTTGGGAATTGAACGCACGACTTCCTGATAGCAGGGTGAATGCCCTAACCACTAGGCCACCAGCTGCCCATGTAACAGGTAGCCTGGTTAATGTAACAACAGAACCCTTTTGTAATGAATACGTGGACAGATCCAATTGCAGAAAAGGAGTTTTTATTAAAGAGAAATACAGATTGTTGTGAAAAAGGGAAAAACCAAGTCCATAGCAAAAAGTCAAAAATCAAAATACCAAAAACAAGACAAGGGCGAAGCAAAAAGAGCAAAACCAGAGTCCAGAGCAAAAGGGGTCAAAACCATAAATCCAAATATCCAAGAGTCCAGAGGGCAAGGCAAAAAGGGTAATCCAAAAAGACAAGGCAAGGTCATAACAAGAATCAGCAGAACAGGAATCATAAACGCTCAGTAACTTGGCAGGGCAAGAATACTTCGCAGTGTGTAGAGTGCTTGTGTGTAGAGTCCTTAAGTACTCCCCATGATTAGAACTCAGGTGAGGATGATCTGTTTCTGATTGGTGAGAGGGAACTCCTGGAACTAGAGTCCCTCCTGTTCCTGGATCGGGACTCCACTTCAGTCCCGTGTCTCACAGTGGGGTGTATGTTATGTTGTGACTAGGCTAAGTTATAACCTCTTTCACGTGTATCATAATTTAGTTTAGTCATATATAAATAATAATAAAAAATATATAATACAAATAGGGTTTGTAAAACACCATGCTGTACACTCAAGGGGTTATGTGACACCACACGGACCATATGTGGGCCCATTTTTGATCATTATGATTTATCTTATTTCCATTTTTTTTAGATATCGTTTGCTTTTTTGTTCTCTTCCACATTACTTTAGAATGAATTGCACAGCATAAAAGAATTTTAAAAAGTAATCAACCATGGTTAACTTAAAATGTGGAGTTCACTGAATTTCTAATAAGTTAAAAAAGCAATGTATGTTTATATTCAATTTACATTTACGGCAGAGCAACGTACATCAGTGATCAAGTAGTCCACATCTGTTCTTCAAACCTGTAAAGCTATACTGAAATCAACATCCACTACTCAACCAAGTAACTGCCAGCTAAGTACACCTAAACAACTTCTTTCAAAGAAAAGTCAGAGGTTAAGGCAAAGTTAAGTTAAGGAAGGCATGGAGATAAGAGTAAGTTTTTTTGTTTTTTTAATGAATATGGGGTAGAAGATGTAAATAAGCAGAAGTTAGTCACCAAGGTGCTCCTTGAAGAGGTGGGTCTATGACGACGCTTGAAGACAGTGAGGGACTCCGCAGATCTGATCGAAAGAGGGAGTTTGTTTCACCACAGGGGGCAAAGACTGAGAAGAGATTTGACGCATGTCTTCCTCTTCTTCTGAGCAACGGAGGTTCCAGATGAGCAGTGCTTGAAGCCCTGAGAGGACAAGAAGTGACATGTTGCTTGATAAGTGCTGATATATATGCTGATATGTATGCTTATATTTAAAGCTCAGTGAACTTAAAATGCTAAAGAAACCAGGTTGCATATGTTTGTTGCAAAATTTTGCCTGTTTAAAACCCTGGAAGTCAAAATAAAAACTGACCATTATACTGGCCTCTTTCGCCAACCCCCTAATGCACATAATAATAATAATAATAATAATAATAATAATAATAATAATAATAATAATAATACTAATAATAATAATACATTCTATTTGTCAGCACCTTTCACAGTTCTCAAGGTCACTTTACAGAAAAAATGTACATACAAAAGACATTTAAATACATACAGATGATAGTGGTATGAAGTGTGAGAACATCGTGTGGGGTAGGCTAATCTGAACAGATTAGTTTTGAGTAGAGATCTAAACATGGGCAAGGATGTTGTGGTTCAGAGGTTGAGTGGGAGTTCATTCCAAAGTAGCAGTGCAGCTAAATGATCTGAGCCCCATGGTAGACATATGGGTGGGAGGTGTGGAGAAGAGAGAACCAGAGTAGGAACGGAGAGTGCGTGAAGGTGTGTATATATCAAGGAGATTAGTGAGATAAGGTGGAGCTAGGTTATGGAGGGCTTTGAATGGATAGGGAGCCAGTAAAGTTTGAGGACAGGGGTGATGTGTTGTGTGCATGTGGTTCTGGAAATGATATGGGTGACTGAGTTCTGAACCAGTTGAACTTAATGAAGGGATTTATGTGGTAGCAATGCATTACAGTAAGGGGCATTGACTAATATGGAGGTGGTAGTGGGGTTGAGTGAGGGACAAAGGCAGTTTATTTACGGAGGTGGAAGTAGGCAGACCGACTGATGATGTTTGTGTGGGCAGTGAAGGAAAGGTTGCTGTCAAGGATGATGTCCAGGCTTTTGACCTGAGAAGAAGGGACAGTGGAGTTATCAATAGATAGCGAATAACTACCAGATTTGGAGAGTGTGCATTTGGAACCAACAAGAAGTTTTATCTGCATTTAATTTGAGAAAGTTGTGGGAGAACCAAATTTTGATGTCTCGTAGACAGTCTAGAATGGAGGAGGGGGGTAGAGATGTAGTGGGTTTGGAGCAGAAAAAGAGCTGGGTGCCATCTTCGTAGCAGTGAAAATTGATACCGTATTTATTGAAAATATTGCCAAAAGGAAGAAGGTAGATAATGAAAAGGAGGGGGCCCAGGACAGAACCCTGAGGCACACCACTGCTAATTGGAGAGGGTTAGGATTGAAAAGTCCTTAACTGAATGAACTATATGCGACCAGAGAGATATGATGAGAACCAGGACAGAGCTGTGCTGTTTATTCCTATGGAAGCTAAGCTGTTTAGAAGGGTAAAATGAGAGATTGTATCACAAGCTGTGGTTATGTCAAGGAGGATGAGTATGGTGAGTTGGCCAGAGTCTGCTGCCATCAGTAGATCGTTAGTGATTTTAACCAGAGCTGTTTCTGTGCTGCGGAGAGGCCGAAAACCAGACTGAAATTGCTCATACAGCTTATTGTCATTGAGATAGCTCTGGGCTTGGCGGTCAAAAACTTTTTCTAGGATTTTGGACAGATATGGGAGTTTGAAGATTGGTCTGAAGTTATTTTGATTAGCCGGGTCCAGAGCAGGTTTCTTAAGTATTGGTGTGATGATTGCCGTTTTAAATGGTGCAGGAATTGAGCCAGAGGTGAGGGAGGAGTGTATAATGTCAGTGATAAGGAGGGAAAGTGATGGTAGACGGCGTTCAACCAGTTTTGTGGTGAGATGATCTAATTTTCAGGTGGAGGACTTCAATTTATGGATAGTGGAACATATTTCAGTGATGGCTGGGAGGGTGAAGTTTGACAATGAGGAAGAGGGTGGTGGAGAGGGCAGTGCACAATATATGCAATCAGGTGTGTTGCATGAAGGAGACAGTTGCAGGAGGATGTTTTCAATTTTTGAGGAAAAAAAGTTCATGAAGTCATTGCAAATAGTAGTGGAGTACATGTGAGCGGCAAGGGAGTCTGGAGGCTGAGGAATATTGCTGAATGTAGTGAACAAAGTGCCTGTGTTTCCTTCAGCAGTCTGAATGAGGGTACCATAGAAAACAGTTTTTGCAGTGGAAATAGCTTCTTTATATTTCAACAGGTGGTTTGTCACAGTGCCAGTCAGCGACCGCTAGAGGTCGCAGTTGAACAATGGACTGTAACTCGCGTTCAGCTGAACTGAATCAATCTAATCACGTCCTGGTTGTCTATTGGTTGCCACAGGGTATATTAGTGGGTTAGTTTTAGTATCATGTCATGGGAGCATACAATCACTAACTCTGTGATCTAGGTCCACCTTTCTGTTTGTCTTATTGAGTACTGGCCATCGTGCCTATTTATTTCTGTTGTGTGTTATAATTAAAACTCTGCTTCATCACTATGTCAGTCTGTGCTCGTGCCTCCTTATACTCATTTCTGTCCGGACCAGGTCGAATCGTGACAGAATGCTCCCATCAACATGGCACAGCAGACTGGACTCCGATGCCGGGGGGCTTGGTGAGTGGTAGACGCCGGAACCAGCGGAACAAAAAAGCCAGTCGGTATAGTAAATGTCTTTATGAATCATGAGTCCAGTTTTCCTTGAGAGACACGCAAGAAGGCGGCCCTCAGCTATGAGCTAACGTGTTTCCGGTTTATTGTTGGAGTCCGAAACTGTCCAGGCAGGATGTAAAGTCTTTAGTGAGAGAGACAGTATTGTCAATGTGGACATTAAAGTCACCCATTAAAATAACATTGGATGACAGAGAGCATAGGGTTTCAATATAGTCGGAAAGTTCGAAAGTCAAGGAGAACTACCTTGTAGTTCTCATTGTAAAGTGCACCCCTACATCCAGAAGCGCGGGGTTTACAAACATAAACAAAATCACACGGGTTGGTCAGGTTAAGCTCAGCAAAGTCAGCTGGATGCTGCCATGTCTTGGTTAGGCAGAGGAAATCAAATTTCTAATCGTAATTTAAGATCATAAACAGGTGGACCTGGAACCCAGTGAAAGTTCTTCTGTCCATCCTCCCGTCTTTCTGGAGGGGTGATGGTGGGAAAACCACAGGGATGGTATCGGGTTTGTGCTGTCAATGTTATAGCTCCATCGCGAACCACGGTGGACATATTTCCGGTGCGGGAGTCGAGCAATGTCCAGGTGGTGGAGCAGAGACAGAGGTGGAGAGGTGGGTAGGAGTGGAGACCCAGGACATCAGCAACCAAGTACTGAAGGAGTGCAGTCACAGAATTTAATCGGTTCATAGGGTTCAGAGAAAACCAGGCGAGCACAGTCCATGCAAACAGCCTCATTTTAGCTTCATTTTAGCCTCAGTCCTCATTTTAGCGGCAGAGCGGCAGTGCGCCGAGAGAAAGAGCAGCAAACAGTGAGCGCGTAGGAAAGCAAACACCAGTTTTAGACTGTTTTACACCATTTTATATGTACTGAAATCAGATTTTACTAATACATACTGAGTTCTAAGGCTTAAGGCTTTGATAAGAAATTGTTAATGCTCAAATCATATATTTCATTTAAAATACTAAATTCCATTTTCTCATACATGGACCATATGTGGGCTTCTTTAGCTCCACGATCAATTATAGAGGAACCGCAGAAGAACCAGCCAACTGGCCTTTGGTACGCAGACAGAGAAACTAAACAGACTGCTGATGATCTGTGCTATTGTCCAGTCTGCTGACCCCAGGCGAACAATGATTGTCACTGTGTGTTGGGGAGCATTAGGATGAGGTCAGTAATTACATCGGCCATTAGGCTAATGCCAAAGGAATTCCTGGAGAATACAAATCAATGTGGAAATGATATTCATGACTCCTCCATGAAATTTCCCTTTCAGAAAAATGGGAGATGAGCAAAAGAACAAAGTCCCATTAATATTACATAATTTCTCACATTCTGAAGTGATTACTGTTTAAAGGGGCCCATGAAGGGTCTTTTATAAAGTCAACAACTGATCTTTTCTTAACATTACTAATAATTTGGTTTATTTATGGTGCAAATGCCTCTCTGTATACCATCACACTTTTATCCTTGGTGGATTTGGATGAATTATTTATAAGGAAAATCTTGCCATGTTGTGATTGCTTCACATTTTAATAGAAGCCCATATCTTACAAGAACACATTTTAGTTGTAATATTTAATCCCATTTTTGAGTTCTTGTAGGAGAGCAGTGAGATCAAACAGGCGTATTAACAGCTCCGAGATCGAGGCGGCTGTTTGCTGAACTTAATGCTGTGTGGGGTTTCAGGCAGTGGACCGGGATTGCTGGCCTAGATGAAAGACCACTGGTCACTTCATGTATCTGGATTGACTTCTGATCAAATTTTAGCCACATGCATTAACACTTGGTAGTCAAATGCCACTCCAGTCAGCCAGACTGAAATCTGATTACTATGTGGTGAATCAGCTCATATACAACAACCAGCCTCATTTTTCTGTTCCATTAAAAAAAAAAGCACAGTAAATGTGCTTGATTTGCATGACACAGTAAATGCGTACAAAGAGAGGACTGTACGAATAATCATCTTGCATCATAAAATAACTAAAAACGCTTCAAAATGTAAGTCATCCGGGTTGACATTTGTGTTGAATATTTTTTTTAGGTAATTGAAATTCTAGTAGTTAATCAGCAGAACAATAATCTGTTTTCCATTCTGTTCAGTTGTTAATTACAGTGGGGCAAAAAAGTATTTAGTCAGCCACCAATTGTGCAAGTTCTCCCACTTAAAAACATGAGAGAGGCCTGTAATTTTCATCATAGGTATACCTCAACTATGCCAGACAAAATGAGAAAAAAAAAATCTAGTAAATCGCATTGTCTGATTTTTAAAGAATTTATTTGCAAATTATGGTGGAAAATAAGTATTTGGTCACCTACAAACAAGCAAGA
>JBBJLS010073031.1:0-10011 GCA_037577275.1 Bryconaethiops microstoma
GAAAGTGATTAACAATGCCCTCAGCTGCTTAACCAACCAGAAAATTATCAGACAGGTTTAATTGATTTCATGCCAGGTCCAAAAAAAAAAGTGTTCCTTTAATTTTTGTGAGCAGTGTATATATGATTTCATTTAGGTTTATATTTTAGTTAAATACAAGCAGGAATAAACAACAGCATTGTAGCATTTGTATGCTAAACAATGTGTACACTGTTGTTGTACACTGTTATTTTCCTTCTCAAATACTTAGAAGTAGAGGTGTATTAAAATACCTGCTGTGTTTTCGATCCTCTCTTTTTCCAGGTATGCACCGGAATCTATTTCTGAGTACAAATTTTCCCACAAGTCAGATGTGTGGAGTTTTGGCATCGTTCTCCATGAGCTGTTTTCCTTCTGTGAGCTGAGTCGGAACCCCAAAAGAGTATGTGAAATTACAAGCCATGCAGAATCCCCCATTTACACATTGTCAGCTTTAATCAGAACCTGAAATAGAATAATTTTCTTAATCACAAATGCACAACTTCCCATCTTCTGACAGTAAAAATATACACTATGTAGCGTTTTTAGTAAACATGTTTTCTTAATGAAGTGTGCTAAAATATAATCCATTAAGCACAAAGCTGTTAACATTTTCTGATTTTGTCTTTGAAAAAAAAACAACATGATGCCAAAAGATACACATTTAAACCTTTTGCTGTGATGTCAGCACTTATCAGTACTCAAACCTTTTAGGTATAAAACATTTTAAGGCTAAAATTATTTTAGTAATAGTTCATAAAAGAAGAATTGTATTAATTACTCAAACTAGCAAGATCATTACTTTGGCAAATAAAGACCAAAAATGACACACAGGTGAAATAATATATATGACCATGTAATGACTACCAAAACCTAATTGTACATTCAGCAATGTGTCACGTCTTCCCCCCATGACTCCCCAAGGATTGCAGGCGCTTAGACAGGTATTCATTGCTTCAGTAACTTTTATTTATAAATCAACCAAAAAGCCACAAGCGCCCATAAACCAAAATCTCTACGATATTCAAAAACACAAAAGGAGTCTGGAGAGACACACACATCAGGAAAAAGCTAACAGTGGACCAACAACCCAGATCCACCCAAACTGAACTTAAATACTAGACATAATCATTCCTGAGCACACTGGCAGCTGAAACTAATAACATAAACAAACTCAAGCCCGGTGTGCTCAGGATATCAAAATAAAAGACCACAACACCCGAAACCAAAACTAAACAAAGGTTGTCCTCTAGTGGCCACTGATGGGACCTGACACAATGTCTTTAAATGAATGGAAAACAGTAATTGTATAGAATAATAACAAGTCTAATTGTGTGTGTGTGTGTGTGTGTGTGTGTGTGTGTGTGTGTGTTTGCATGTGTATGTGACTGTGTAGCTGTCCCTCCAACGAATAGGGAGCAACGTCCAAGGCCCCATGATGACTGTCCATCTGCTCAATGTTCTAAAGGACAACTGGAGGCTCCCAGTACCGACCCTGTGTCCACCAAAAGTAAAAACATTAACCTTACATACAGAGTTCACTAGATACCACATACTGAATATCAATCTCAGGAATAATTCAGCTAAATCACATTTATACCCCCTCCCCCTTTAGTTGTGCTCTGGAGCTACGAGGCTAATGTAGCTAACAAGCAGTGGAATTTTTTTGTATCTTATTCGTGCTCACCACTCAGCATAGGGCAAATTGCATAATGTCTATATGACAACACACTCACCTCAAGTCATGTCACTTTGTAAAGTAATCACTAATAACTTGTTTATATGGTTTCCGACACTCCATGACCCACTGTTATCTGTGAACAGAATTTCATCACTAAAAACAGTAGCGGTAGCCATATTGAAATCTGATGTTTGCTCTTAATTTAACCCGTTTTAATTCTTTGAAATAAAAAATCAAATTTTCCTCCACTAAGTACAAGATTGTAAGTTTTATTGGTCTTGTTAATAAACAGTAAATGTAGTTTTATTATACAAAATAAATATGCATTGATTACATAATACATTTTGATATATGGTTCCAGAACAAAATTAGAGACCACTGCAAAAATGTTCAGTTTCTCAGGTTTTGTCTTTTATAGGTATTGAACTGAACAGCTTTGCCTTTGTTTTTAAAAACTGCTGACAATGTTTCTCCTGATTTCCAAATAAAAATATTGTCCTTTAAAGCATCATTTTAAAGAAAATGACAAAACATCCGAATAAGAGAAATGATCCAGTGTTTACAGAAAATGAATAATTTAAAGAAAACAAATCTCTTATTCACTCTTAAACAAAATGGCAACAATTGTATTTGACATACTTCTAGTAATGTTTTACCATCCAACTGGTCTCATTGCAAGAGGAGAGTGTTGATTACAGCTGTGGGTTTTTATACTTTTCCTCATTAAATAAGATTTGATTTAGGAGATCACTAATCAGTACTTCATAAAGCAGAATGAGGTGCTTGTGTAGTTATTTAATAGACACTGGCATGGAATAGTTGTCATACTCATAGAGATGCTATTTTAAAAATAAATTGCTAAAATATATAATTTAGGTATATATTTTAGTTAAGCAGATAAAGCAAATAAACAAAGATAAATCACAAAAAGATTTGAACTATAATTGTTTTAATTTTTAATTGTTTTAATTGTTCTGAGTAAGTTTCTGTAATATGCGTGAACTGGCTGCAGGCATATTCAGCTTAAAGGAGACAGGACAAACTAGTTCTTAAGTCTTTGTGCTATGAGGCCTGCGGCTTTTTTTACCTTTTATTTGTCTCAGATTTTGAGGCGTCAGCTGCTTATTTGGCACTAATGGGCTCAGTCATGCACAGGCGTGAGCAGTATGCCAGTACACACCATGCCAAGTGACAAGTTTGTCCCTAGCAGAGTAACGGCTATACTGGTTCTACTGTGGTAACTGTGGAGATCGTTTAGGCTAGGATACTTTCCTCTGGACCAAGAGGTCATGGCTTCAAATCCTACCTTCAGCACAACGCCACTGGGTTCCTGAGCAAGACCTTTAACCCCAAGTTGCTCCAGGGGGACTGCCCCCTGTAGTTAGGGAACGGAAGTCGCTTTGGATAAAGGCGTCTGCTAAAGGCCATGAATGTAGTGAGGCAAGCTGGAGACCTCTGAAATTTTACCCACCAATCCTGCACTGCCCATACGGTATTAATAGGGAGTTTGTCCCCTGTTATTGCAGTAACAGCCTCAAAGGTTTTATACTAGTTGGAACATTGCAGTGAGCATTTGATTGTATTCAGCCACAAGAGCATTAGTAAGGTTCTGAACACTATTCCAATTCACTTCAAAAGCACTGGATATGAGCCCCACCACTCCAAATAATGCAATTGCTGAATTCCCTTCCTTTCCATTCATTTTATAGCAAAAGTCAAAAGTAGTATTAGTATTTTTTTTTTTTTTACTATTTTCAGTTCTTAACAACAGGTGTGCTCTTCTTGTCCAGGTGTACAGCATGATGATGCAATGCTGGGCCTTCAGCGGTGAAGACAGGCCTACCTTCTCCCAGCTACAGGACCTGATTGAAAACAACTTGCAAGATGAGAGGGAAGGAATGAAAGGATGAAGGGATAAAACAATTTGATAAAAATATGTAAGTGAAAAGGAGTTATGACAGGACAAATGTACTATAATGGTTTCTGTTGTGCTATAGGGCAGCAGAAGGTCTCCTTATAAATGACTAAGATACAGAAAAAAATGGTCGACTATTGGTCAATGATCTCATCCCCTTCAACAGTGTGTGTGTGTGTGTGTGTGTGTGTGTGTGTGTATATGTATGTGTATGTGTGTGTGTGTGTGAGTGTGTGTGTGTGTGTGTGTGTGTGTGTGTGTGTGTGTGAGAGAGAGAGAGAGAGAGAGAGAGAAAGAGAAAGAGAAAGAGAAAGAGAAAGAGAGAGTTTTAAGTAATTAGCTACAGAAAGCTTTCCCACATTAAGTAGTTTTTTCTCCAGTGGGTTAGATGTTATATTGTTTTGGTAATGTAATGTAATCAGCACAATACAATGAGTCCATATGATAAACAGAAGTTAGATTGTGTACTATTTTATGAGCCCTTTTGTATTTTTTTCATACTGTTGATGTATTAATTGCATAAAGAAATGTTTGCAAATGTTAACACAGTGTAATTGGTGTAATTGTTTAAGGAACTCACCAGTTCAGAATTGTTCACAGTGGTGGTGATAGGAAGCATTTAAAGCCTCTAAAAGTTGCCTCAGAGAAAGTTATTGTATAAAATGATCAGTAGGTTGCCTGAGATGTTGTTTTACAGTAGTTTTGAAAACATTTTAAAATACAGGCAAAGAGGCAGAACCCGAAAGACATTTTTCAGTTTAACAAATGTCAAATTAACAATTTTCAAATGTATAAATGTGTATAGATTCACTGGTTATTTTGAACAGTAAATATTATAAAGATGCATCAGTATAGGAATTGTGGACCAGTGCACATATACATTATTTTAATGTACACATCTTCTCAGGTGGAAACTGAAGCCAACAATTAGACCTAAATTATACCTACATTCTGTATTGCAGAGAAATTTATTTCTATAAGACTGTGATTAATACATCAACTAACATTTTTCATCAAATATCTATCTGTTCTGACATCATTTCAATATCATGCATCGCTTAAATGAAAATCCCACTTAATGTCTGTGCCAAATTCACAATACAGCTGGTGTATGAGAAAGAGAACTGAGGAGAATCTTAAAATGTATTTCTGTTCTAAATGAACCCTAGGAGTAATGAGAGTGATTACTTCCCTTCCACACTAAACACTGTAAATACTACAAAATATATGGAATTTTTATTTTTATTTGTAATTTTTGTACCAGCAGACTGTTGCCTGAAGTCTGCTTCTTAGTTTTACACTGGAGCCACGAGGCTAACGTGGCTAACAAGTATCTTATACCCTACTTATTAAAACTGCTAATTGTATGCCAAAGTCATCATACACATGCCTTGAACCATGTGGAGTTCTTCAGGAGTCTCTAATAGACTCGATTTTGTGGTTTCTGATATCTGTAAACATGGAATAAAGTACAAACAAAATTCAGACTCAGTACGGTTTAAAGAAAGTGTGTGGTGATCTCAACATGGCTAATGCTAATAAACTTTCTAATAAAATGGCTACACTTCCAAGGGTGGGGGTTTGAATCCGGGTCCTGATCTTGTGTGTGGGGTTTGCATGTTCTTTTCCTTGTGATGTGCGTCAGGTGAATTGGGGATTCTAAATTGACCGTAGGTCTGAGTGAATGGTGTGTGTGTGTGTGTGTGTGCTCCCTGTGGTGGGCTGGTGTCCTGTCCAGAGTGAATCCCTGCCTCGTGCCCGTAGACCCTGGGATAGGCTCCAGGTATCCGAGACCCTAGTAAGGATTAAGTGGTTACAGAAAACGAATAAATAAACTGGCTAATGCTACTAAACTATCATGCCTGCTACATTAGCCTTGTAGCTCTAGTTCAAAACTAAAGGAGCAAACACCAAATGTATCTTGGCTGCTCAACTACATTTGCAATAAAGGTGGAAACTTCATGAATTTAATCTGTGAACGGTTTCTTTAAGTATTCTACCCAGAAATGTTACCAAGCTTTATGACGCCAGCTCATTTTCTGTCTGAAAAAAAAAGATTAAATAAATAAGTAATTGGGAATATATTATTGCCAAATACCCCAAAACTTTAAGATCATATATGAGGTAAACTCTGAGAGAATGTCTCCATTCAGAGTTCAGACAGGATGACCTACATGGCTAGAGTTTTTTAACTGGAGGCGGTAATGCCTCATGGGCCTCTGTGCAGCACAGCTGCTTTAGTGGAAAATTTCATCCGTGTAACTAGTTCTTAAGTAATAAGTAAGCCCAGTTCTCCCATATGTTTGTGAGATGTTTTTTAATAGAAGAGCACATTTTTTAATAGAAGAGCTTTAACAGTGGTGTGCCGACTCTATAAGTAGATGAGAAGCAAGTGTGACTTTGTACTGTTTAATGAAATGGTTAAGATATTCATAAAGAGTGTGATGTGAAACTTGCTAAGTGAGAATTGTTCAGAGAGGTGGTGACAGGAACTAGTTGTCCAAAATGTTCAAAAACACAAAGTATGAGCCTTTTTAAACATTACACATATTATTTAATATAAAAGTTGGTTTACTGCATGATTCTTTTTTACAAAAATACGTTTTTGTAATCACGTTCCTTTTTTCCTGCATTTATAAAGTCTAGAGGATGCAGGAGAAATTGAAAAATGAGACTTTACTTTGATTTGTTTTAGTTTTATGTTTTTTACACTTCTGAGATCATCTGAATCATACCATGGAAACTGGCCATTATCCATCACTGAAAAGCAGCATCACAGTATAGTGGTATAAAAAGCATACTGGTATATACTTTGTCTAGTGATAGCCCAAATATGTGGCTCCTGTACAACCTGTAAAACAAATGCAAATGTCTGTCATGTAACCACAGAGGAAAGGCACATTCACTGACCTGGATCTCCTGTAATATACCAACTAAGCACTGTCGGATACAAATGAGCTCTGACATGTATATCACTAAGCTGCCATTCCTGTTTCATTTTGCATAGTGAAATTTCACTCACTTTAATGTAACATGATTATCCAGTTTCATCACATTTATTTGCATAAGATTTGCAACATTCCCTCATTCTGCATTTCAATGTGCAAAGGAGGTATTTTGCAATGTTGGCATTCCAGTATTGCACAGCACATATTGACCTCTAGCAGCATGAAAGTGGTTTCATCTACATTTTATAATCACACACATTTATAAATGCTTTAAAAATAATTTAACTCCTTAAACACATTGGTAGGTAAACATGAAGCAAAAATCAGCTTTAGATCTCTTGCTTCACCCAGAATAATGACATACTGAACATATCTGCTTGTGTCCAGAATACAAGCCACCTATTTGCCTACTGCAGTTTTCAAATGTGGCACTACTAGCATTTTGTATGTTTCAAAATATAACGATACAGACCATTTTTCCATATTGGTTATAGATTATAGTTATACAACATTCATTTCCATGATTGCGCTTGTTGTCACGGTTTCCCCCTTTCCCAGAATAAGGGCAGGCTCGAAGGCAGTAATCCATTTTACTTTTCTTTTATTTATCAAAGGCCAACACAAAAAGGCACGCGGGCCAGATTTAAAAAAACCAAAAGGACAAGGGAGAACTCAAGTACATGTAGTTATTCGGACGGTGGACCGACACCTGAACACTAAACACAAAAGCCTTACATATCTGAACACAAATCCCCACCACCAATAACAAACCCAATCATACATCACAAACTAAACACAGCTGAACTAAATACTTGAACCCCTAATGACATTTCAAAATAAAAGTGCAAAACCTAAATACAAAACTCAACCAAGGGCGACCCCTAGCGGCCGCTGACAGGACATGACACTTGTGTGGTTATCACACAATCTTTTATCTGGTCACCAGATAAAAAGTGAAACAGGGCGAAACATTTGCTGTAACTTTAACAGAGATGACTGGTAAAAATGAGCCACGAGGGCTAAGCCCACCCTCTCAAAAGGCATCAAAATAAGTTTTAATTTTTGGCATCCACATGGTTTTATTTGCGGTTGACAAAATAAAAGCTAATTATTTTTTGACTGCGCACATATGAACAACAGCACCACCAACAGTTAATAATAAACATGTTAAAATATTCTGAACCCCCAGATTGGTCTACACTGGGGCTAATTACTTTCAGCCCAAAACATCCAGCTCCACCTTCCTGCAGTCTGGAGTAAATTCTATAGGCCTAATTAGATTAGCTTAGAGTCACTTAGAATCACTTCTCGTCCTCTCAGGACATTAAGCACTACTTGTCTTGAACCTCTGTCACTCAAATTAAGAGGAAGACATGCGTCAAGACACTTTTCAGTCTTGGCCACCAGCAGTGAAATGAACTTTTTGAAGAAAAGATGTGGACTACTTGAGCACCGATGTATGATGCTCTGGATAAGAGCATCTACTAAATGCCATTAATGAAATAGATTGATTGAATGGTCGTATAGCCAACAGACAACCCACCAAATCCAGAGAAAAGGGAACAAATTCAAAGCTTGCTGAAAGGACTGATATAGTCCATCTGTTTCTCTGCACCATCACTGTGCCACTGCTGTGCTCAGTATTACAAACCACTCAAAAAATAATCCCTGCTCACTGGTGGTCCTGTGTGTATCATCCCACCTGTGTATCATCCCAACCAGGTGAGAATGCTGTTCATAGACTTCAGTTCAGTCTTCAAAACCCTCATCCCTCAGCATCTGATTGGGAAGCTGAGGCTGTTGGGCCTGAACACCTCACTCTGCAGCTGGATCCTGGACTTCCTGACTGAGAGACCTCAGGCAGCCAAGATTCCACCCACGCTGAGCACAGGGACCCCTAGACTGTGTGTTTAGTCCTCTGAGTGCACCTCCACCCCCCTCATAATCCCCATAACCTTCTATGTAGGGACTATAGAACGTATTCTCTGTTGCTGCATCATAGCTTGGTTTGGGAGTTGTTCTATTTTGGATGGCAAGACCCTACAGAGAATAGTAAGGACAGCTGAGAAGATCATCAGGGTTTCTCTCCCCTCTGTCACAGACATTTACATCACACAGTACATCCACCCTTCATACACTCTCCTCTCCCTCCTCCTGTCTGACAAAACAATCCGTGGCATATAGGCCTTCACTGCCAGACAAGTTAACAAACATATACCATAACTGTTCTGCGTTTCACACTGTTCTACCTTAAACAACTTACACCAGAACTGCCACTGTAAATACCCCCTCTATTTATTATATACCACACATCCTCTGTTCTGCTGCTCTAAGTGTGCAATTATTTATTGCTGTCTACCGCCATTCTGCATTTTTGCACATCAGACAACTTCACAGCTCGAATACAGTATCTGTGATAATGTTCTATTCATTCAAACATCACCTGCACTAAATGTTGTCTTGTCCTGTTGTTTTGCTGCTAATTTTTTTCCTGCAGTCTCATTCCTGTCCTACTTTGCATTTTGCGTATTTTGTCCTGTCTGCACTTAAATAGTTTTGTGGTATTTCTGTTTCTGTTCTTGCGTTGCACCATGGTCCTGGAGGAACATTTTTCATTTCACTGTGTACAAACTTACTGGACTTGACTTGATGAAGGGGTTAAATATGGGTAACAAATGATGCAGAGAAACAAATGGAGACTACATTATGTACCTGTAAACTGCAAAATGCACCTGTATGTAAGTGAAGCTAATAAAATGGACAAAGAGTATGGATACCAGGTAGGTGTTCCTAAATAACTGGCCAGAAAGTATATTCTATGGTGCAGAAGCAAAAGCATGAAAATCTGTGTAATCAAAGGAGAGGTGGTGCACTTTAAAGTTGGAGCTAATGTTAGTTAAATCACATAAATGATCTCAGTTAAAAATAAATACCCGATTGCCTGTAACCAAGACTCTAATAAATGACAAACTTTTTCTTGCTTGTAGCTCCAGAAGATCAGAAGCACAAAGCAAAACTTTTTTTTCTCTTAATACCTGTTATGCCTACCAGCAAACACACCTGCACCAGTTTTACTAAAATCAAAACAATATGTTCAAGAACCATGAAACAATCCAGTGAAAAGAAAAGGGAACAAAACCACACAAAACCCTGCCATAACCTATAATCAAGGCAGAAAGAACTAAAGGCTAAAGGCAGCTACTGGGCTCATATTCGACATTTGTCTTTTACTTAAGTCCATTAATTATGTAACCTCTCTTTCTACCTTAGAACTGCATAGACCATTCTCATGACTCTGCCTTTAAGGCTGATATTTGACTCAAGCAATCTAAAATATTTAATTCTGTCAGGTGCACCAGATAACAGGTCGTTAATCAGGCTCGGAAAGTGACGTCACGCCAGGTATAAAGGCAGGAAGTGAAGGTTTGTCTGTACACAGACATTGAGCT
>JBBJLS010073032.1:0-10011 GCA_037577275.1 Bryconaethiops microstoma
GCAACTGCGTGGGCAAACCCGCTCTCTCGTGTGTATCCGCGATTAGGCTCTTCCCTCACGCCACAACTGGGCAGTTTACAGTCATTCGGGTCTTCGCCGTGACATATCTGGCCAATTTTTAGCTTGTTGTCCTACTCATCTGAGTGTGTCTTTCATTTGAGTACTCCATTCCCTCCTCTTTATTGATGATTTAAGAACAGTTGCTACAGTGTTACAGTTGGGATAACATATTTGGCTTTTTTTGCATTTACCAGCAAATACAAAAAACACCCATCAAGATACATCATCTAAAGGGGGTCTTTCTAATCTTAAAACCAGAATATCTCACAGTAGAAACCAATGCAGATTTTAGAGCAAGAGTAGCAATGATTACATTTTTAATTTTGGGCAAAGTGTCGGTTTAAATTATTTAATGAATTGATCTAACCCTTAAATTATCTAGCAGTCATTGACAGTCCATCACATTATATATGACTATTATAACTATTATTGTAACTATACTTGACATAGTTTTCAGTTCTCATGTATAATAAGCGATTCAGAAAGACGCCCATTGTCACGTCTGCGTGCTCGGGGAGTGAAGATGGTATTTTATTATAAAGAACACAGACTCTACATGAACTACATGAACCAAAACCAAAAGGCACAAGAGCCTAACAGAAGAATACTAAACAGCAGGTACATAAGGATGGGGTTTCGTGCCGGAAGGTTATCATGAGGGCTAATGTGAGGGTAATGATCAGCAACTGAATACAAGAACTCTAGAACTTAAATTCTCTCTGACAAGAAACAATCATAAAACATAATCACTTTAAATAAACACCAAACAGCTGACAATGTGACCACAGACACAGACGTACACTTATTTCAAAGTAAGAGTCCCATAAATATGAACTAAAACATAACACCATTGCATCCACAAGCGACCGCTAAGAGAGGACGTCACACCCATCAGGTGCTTTCAAGTCTGCTTTCCAGCTCCACAGAAAGAAATAAGGTGCCTGAACAATTACAGAGGCAAATGAGACATAAGCAAACACATTCATTACATAGAGAGGCTTCAGGGTCTATAAAGTCCCCGAGTACACACCGGGTAGCACGGATGGAGCTGGGGTCCCATTGATTTTGAGTGGAAATGATGTCGCCAGAATACACAGACTGTTTGTATTAGTGACAGTGGAGTGCTATTTCAAAAAAGGCTCTTCAGTGGAGATTGGGCTTTCTTCTTAGACATGTGGACTGCAGCACCGCTCTATTCTTTGCAGCGAGCATGAAAATTAAAATCCATGCCTTGTATTGACGTTGGATGATGCACAATGTGCCTGATTTGCCACAGGAAAGGGTGCCTGCATCTGGAGAGCAGGAGATGTAGAATAGAGACATCAAAAGGAGGAAGAATCGTCAGTCCTTATCGTCTTTAAGTGATGTGCTCACAAGCTGGCTGTGGGATTGAGATTTCCCAGCAGACTGCTTCATGCGGTTCTTCCATCGATTTGACAGATGTGTCATTTACAGAATAATATATTATTGAGCACATTCACATGAAAGTGTTCTTTTAAAGGGCTTGTGTCATGTAAACCTAAACATAAAACTACTGATTTCTTTCCTTCTTTTATAAAATGGTTGCCAATGTGAGCCATTAAAACTGCATCAGAAATCTTCCTTGCATTATCAGCTCCACTCAGCAGCAGCCCCTTTCAGCATATCAGCCGGCTGCTCACTCATGTGCGTTTCATAAATGGTACATGTCTGGGGACTGGCTTTTTTATTGCTCTTGTCATGCAGGGTGCTAACAAATTCTGTCGATGAAGGAGTCCAGTTGTCCATCGTATTTGCAATGAATAGTGCCTCACCCAGAACCATTTTTGCATTTGTTTCTTCATTCATCTTCAGTTCCACATATGAAGCTCGTATCATGACTTAAGCACATTTTACACCAGTTGGAATAATGTGGCTTAACTATATTTAAGACTGATTGGAATCTACTATTTGAAATGGCCTCATTGCTTTGTACCAATGCAGCCTGTGCTCTCTCACTGAACATGAAGCAACACAAAAAAAAGCTGATTTCCGGACCACAGATTTTGGCTTCATTACATGATAGCATGATGTGATGGTCAAGTTTCAGGTGTCCACATTCTTTTGGTTATAGCACTAAGTGAGCACAGCAATTAAAGTACAGCAGTGGATACAAACTGCAGGGGCAGGAAGAGAGTCAGGAAATTTGTTTTTTAGTTTCAGACATTTTAGCGTGATGCATCAGAAAAAGAAACTTGAACAAAGAAGAATATCTTGCTTACTTTTCTACTGATACTTTCTACTCAGGAATATCTCTTACAAATGGAAAAACATGAACGTTTCCTGGATCAGCGACTATACCTCATTTTAAAAGGCTTTTTCATGTGTAGAGATGCAACTGCTTAAAACTACCATTAAGCTTGATGAACAATTGCTTTTTTCATATCAGACTGATCACAACAGTTCACAAAAAGATTTTAGAGTGTGGTTTATATATATATATATATGTGTGTGTGTGTGTGTGTATGTATATATATATATATATATATATATATATGTTTATATATATGTATATACACAGTATGTCAAACAGCCAGGGGTGAGAACAGTCAGTTCTTGAAGTTGATGAGTTGGAACCAGGAGAAATGGGTGAGTATACAGATATGAGTAACTTTGACAAGGGTTTAAACTGATCACGACTAGATGACTAATTTAGAGCATCTCCAAAATGGTGGGTCTTGTGCAGCGTTCCTGATATATTTAGTGGTCAGTAATGACCAAAAGTTGGCAGATTTATGGGCACCTAAGACTCACTGATTCATGTATGTAGAAAAAGCTAGCCCATCTGGTCCCATAGAAGACCTACTATAGCACAAATTGCTGAATAAATTCATGCTGGCTCTGACATAACAGTGTTAGAGCATATAGTGCTATACAGCTTGTATGGCTGTGTATGGATCTGCTTAGTCGCAGACCGGTCAAAGTGCCCATGCTTACTCCTGTTGACCACTGAAGGCCCCACCTTGCAACTCACAGGATCTGATGCTAATGCCTTGGTGGCAAACACCACAGCACACCTTCAGAGTCTTGTGATGTCAACGCCTTGATGGGTCAGAGCTGTTTTATAGTGCTAGAGGGATCTGCACAATATTAAGCTGGTGATTTTAAAATTATGGCTGATCAGTGTATAAACTATGCTGCAAAATCAGCCCATTTAAAGGTCATTATGAACACATTTACATGAGACTGCTCTCTTTAGAACCTACTACAGCTTAAGGGTCCTTTAAGTCCCGTTCTAGTAGTGCTCTATTTGATATGAAAATACAAATGCCTAGCATCTCCAGTACTAGCTGGACAAATGTTGCATGAAGGTCAATGGCAAAATAACATTTCCAAATTGAATGCATCCAGATTCAACGATTACTTATTGCTATGACAATTTGCATTTGGTAGATAAGCCGCAACAATGCGTGGCAATACACTTCAGTAACACAGACATTTCCTCACCTCTCTTTCATGACATTTTACCTGGAACAGGGAAGGACATGCAGTATTCAGTAAGTGACACTGAGGTGGAAGACGGTGAATAATGGTTCCTCGTTTGGCATGCTAATGATGCATCAGGCCCCTTCAGCATGACCGCCAGATAGTGTTTATTAGGGGCTCTCAGGCTAGTAGAGCTAGACTACAAACTCAAACAAAGGGTCACATGTCTGTTTCTGAACCACATCCATGGTACTTCACACTCCCCTTGAATGCAAAAGAGCATGGTTGTTTTTCTTATGAATTAGTTGTAGTCCATATGTGAAATATAGTAGTGAGATCATTCCTATCATATCAATACCTAATGTCATTACTCCATGATTCTCATTATTGAATACTGATTTTGAACATACCAGCTGGTCGAAAATTTAATGATGAGTGGACCAGTAGAAATTATGCATAGTTAACTGGATAAAACCTTGTCGCATTAAAGTATTTTAAACTTAGAATGCTCTAATTCTTCTCTCAATGTATGTTCATACAACATGACAATGATATGTAAAACTATTTATCTGGGCAAGTAGCATTCATTTCTTTAAAAAAACACAAAAGTATAAATACACTAAACACATTAGAATAAAAGTAAATAAAAATAAGTCGTGATTTACCTTGTTAGTGAGGTTTAATTAAACACTTCAAAAGCGCCCCTCATTAAAGCCTAATCTTCGTAGTTACCATCCAATTAAATCTTGTGCAGCTGTTCGCTGGAGTGCACCAAGAAGTCAGGAACCAAACCTGTGTTCCTTTGATTGTATTCTTCCAAACAAGATTTCAAAAGTAACAACTAAATTTGGTTAATTGGCAAAAAGAATGTAGTTTTAAACTACTGCACAAAATACATTATATGGCCAAAAGTATTGGGACACAACTGTGTTTCAGGATTTGGGCCAGGCCCCTTACTTTCAGGGAAAGGCAATCTTAATGCTTCAGCAGACCAAGACATTTTTGACAACATTATGCCTCTAACATTGTAGACACAGTTTGAGGAAGAACCTTTTGTATTCCAACATGACTCTGCCCTGGTGCACAAAGCAAGCTCCATAAAGACATGGCTGGATGAGTTCGGTGTGGAAGAACTTGACTGGCCTGCACAGAGCCCCAACCTTAAACCTCATCGAACACATTTGGGATGAACTGTAACAAAGATTGCAAACTAGGTCTTCAAAATCTTGTGGAAAACCTTCCAGGAAGAGTGGAAGCTGTTATAACTGTGAAGGGGCACCAACTCCATATTAACGTCTATGTATTTAACTGCCATGTCATTAAAGTACCTGTTGGTGTAATGATCAGAGGTCCCAATAATTTTGTCCATATAGTGTATATATAATGCAGGTGTCAGAACAAAACCTTGTATCTCCATTTTTTTCTGGCATATATTGGAAATGCCAGCTGTTATTAAATGTATCACATTACAAAACTTTAAAGGAGTTATATACATTTTAATTGAAATCTGAATAAAACAACTCCTACTCATTAACATGAATATAGAATTGAAGGAATGATTAGGATCTACAGTATATATCCACCGATCAGCCATAACATCAAAACCTCTGACAGGCGAAACACTGATTATCTCATTACAATCGCACAGTCAGTGAGTGCGATATATTAGGTAGCAAGTTGATGTGTTAGAAGCAGGAAAAAAGAGCAAGTGTTAGGATCTGAGTGACTTTGACTAAGGGCCAAATTGTGATGACTAGATGACTAGGTCCAAATTGGCAGGTCATGAGGGGTGTTTCTGGTATGAAGTGGTATACTATGGAAAATAGTAACTAAAGGGATGCAGTAGTTGGTGTAACATAATGGTTAATACCACTGCAGTCCATGGAGTTTCACTCCATGCTACACCAGTAACAGTTCTTGGGCAAGACACCTAACGTGACTGTAATTAAAAGTCACCTTGGTCAAATGCGTAAATTTAAATATGTATATAAAAGATAACATAAAATTTGCTCCACATTCAAGCTGTTCAACTGAAGATCCTGTGTCTAAAGTGTAACATATTAGTAACAAATGCAACTGTAAAAAAATTAGCTGAACGTCTTTCTGCTTCCTCACAGAGTATAGCAACATGAAAAGAATGGAATTCATTTGTAACCTTTTTGTTAGCCTCTGGCCTGTTATTCCAGATACACATAGAGCTTAGTCTTTGTCTATACTGGCTTCTTATTTTAAAATCCTTTATCATTTCAGACAAGGTTTCATCTGCACCTTGAAAACTGAGAAAAGTGCTATGTGGGCTACTATTACTGTTGAAAGAACATTATGTTCGCAGTGGATCCCTTCCAGCGACAGTATTTTTTACTGGAGGTAAGGTAATTGATGGTTCCTATAGAGTCTGAGCTGGCTGTGCTCTAAACAATGGGTAATGAATAGAAACACACATCCACTGTCACCGGAATCTTGTTTTTTTTGAGGTTCTGCACAAGTCACAGTTCGCTAATGAGATATTACTTGCTCTGTAGACAGCGGTGGTCCAGCAGAAAGATAAATAAGTGAAACAGCTATTAGACGGTAACTGTTTGCTGACCAGCAGAAACCCTAAGTGTCCTCCAAAATAAAATCAGCTCACCGTAATTGCTGATAACTGCCTTACTCATAGTAAACAGAGGTTTCTCCCATTTGTGTGCTCTTTCATGTTCAAATACAGCTCAGCTCAATGGATGAATCAACACTCTCTGCTATGCCTTAGATGAACACAGCCAATTTCCTGCATCTTCAGGGCCCTCGCAACCTTGGAACAATCTCATTTCCTTAAAGGTTGCAAAAGGCCATTTAAAACCCTTTTGTATTGTTGAGGAAAATGCTCTTGGCATGTTGTGTTGCTCATTTCAATTTTGAAGACATAAGCATTTTCTATCTCTAAAACGCTCACAGAAGTCGAGGTCTCGGTGCAGCAGGAGGCGTTAAGACTCTCCTCACAGCTCTGCATTTGCAGAGTCTCGGCATTTGCCAGGCCATACAGGAACACTGAGAATAAGCTGAGTGCTTCCATCTTGCTCTCTTCAGCCTGCTGTAGAGAATGCATACAAAAGTGTGTTTGGCCCTGGAAGAGCTGCCGCTATCCCCAAAGGCACGTCTTCTTTATCTGGTACTCAGAACAACATCAAGAACAGAGTGTTTTATTGAGACATGGATCCAACTATAGACTTCCTGCTCAGCATGGACAAGATACCCACTTCTGCCTCTACGAGTAAAGTCCACTAGTAAAGACAGGAACTTCCCAACAATGCCGGTCAGAATCAAAACATGCAATAGGGCCTTTCAAGAGAAATGTTGAGTATCTTCCATGCTGAGAAGATCTAGATGAAACCACCACGAGAACAGAAGCAACAAGGCCTCGAACACAAAGACAAAGGCACAAATGATGTTTTGAGTGTCACAAGGCAGGCAAGGAAAATGCGCTCTCTGTTTTTTTCTCTGTTTCGCCCCGAGCGTCAGAGTTCTCGCTGTGCTAAATGTACTTTTGCTGTTGAAACCCAGTATTCTTGCTAAATTACATGGTGCAAAATTGTAACCTGCAAGCCACGTGTCTGGTCCACATTTGGGCCACTGGCCTATTTTCGCACAATTACAGGGGGGCTCACAACAAACCTCTAAGGCACAGCTCGTTCATAGCTCATTTCGTAAGGCTGCCTCCAGTGCAGTTGAACCTCTATCACAGATATCAGCTCTGAGACAGGAAGCTCAAATTGCCTTTGTCTATGAACTTTTTGGGGTGAAACTTACAACAGGGTGAAGTTACAGTGTTAAGAACCAAAAGAAGAATCTAAAAATATCATAAATTATATTCTGGTGCTTGAAGGAGATATCACTGCCCGTTATGTAAGAGAAAACAAGGATAGTGGATGTGTAGTACAGCAAGATAGCTGACCGAGGATACACTTTTTAAAGTTAGAATAACTTTTTTAAATCTTTCAAAAGCATCAAGAGGAGACGGCAAACACACCCACGTGCCAAAACAGTGTGGATTCATCATTATATGGATTTATTCCGTGTTTGACAGTGACAACCCAAGATATTAGCATTAGGCCTTCAGTTCAGGCCCTAACAACTCTGTAATAATGCTAATTTCTAGAGCTCTTATGGAATTTCAAATAGTATGTTAGCAGTGAGCTAATGCTCATGCACATGAACATTTTTGACCATTCTGGATTAAACTTTGTAGCTATGCAAAAAAGACACTTGGTTAAATGTCCTATTCTGTGGGGACAAGATTACAATAGTCTCTTGAATTCATTTTAGCCTTCTCTAAGACGGAGTACCGGGATTGAGGTCTGCTGGTCCCAGTGTCCCAGTGTTTGATCTGCTGAACAACTCACATGTAGACACCCTACATTTGTAGGAGTACCCATGTTGTCCTCTGCCTGGGCAAAAAGCACAAAGTTTTTGGAAGAGGAGCAATCTCAAGATACTAAAGAGTTCTAACCAGAGAGGATTGGCCTTCAGGAGTTGCACAGAAGACCTTACAATATATGTCTAGCAACCAGCAAAATTAGGAAGTGACACTGGAATCAATTAATCCTGTTTTCTATATGCATTACAATTAGCAAGAATCATTTTTGTGAAAAAAGTAACTGTAAACCTTCTGGAAGTCCTAGATAACTCACTGACTGCAATTATGAGTCGTAGTCAGTCAGATATTTTAGTCAGATGTTAGATATGTAAAATTCCATACCTGGGTCTTTAATAGTAGAACTTTGCTGCATTGCCATATCTAACCAGAGTAAAAGGAAAATACTAATTGAACAGTTTCTTATTGGGCATTTCAAGATCTAACAGACCTACATGTATTTTTTACTTCCAAGAATCATAAAGCCTTCTTTGAAGGCCTCAAAGGTTCTGAACTGATGTTTGGTTTGTGTATACGTCTGTGGTATGTCCTGAGTTTTTAAATCAAACAAACGGCAACAGAGTTTATTGAAGACAAGCAAGACTGTCCTCTTCAGGGGTTCTTGGCCCACTAAATTGGTGAGCACCAGAATTCACAAAGCAATGTTTTGCACAAAGGTTCATTTTAACCAAACCTAATATATATTTATTTATATATTTATATTAGTATTTATTTATATAGGTTACGCAGCTTCTACCTTCTTTTATTGTACTGTTGCAACAATGCAAATTTTCTTATCTTATCAGTAATTGAATGATGGAGTGTAGATGAGACGACAAGCTTGCTTCAGTAGCTCCACTGAAAACAACATTAGCTGTCCAATATCTTCCTGTAATCTAGAAGCCAAATGAATCCAAGGAGCTTTTCCCCCATTTGGCTTGTAGATGGGGAGCAGTTGTGTTTGCAACTGGTTATATTCAATGGGGCATGTGACAGAAGTGGGGCCAAATGCTGATGGTGTGGCTGGGAGGAAGAGTTTGACTCAAGCCAACACACCTTCACTATTGCCAGCCAGGCTAGGCTTGTCTCCTCCATCTGGCTTGGCAGAGGTGCCTTACACATGTGACAAAATAATCTCTGGCCCATGAACTAATGCACTGTGTCGGAGGCTACAGAGCGCATGAGTGGGGTTGAATCTGTGTCCTCCTGACTGACTGGGAGGCTGTAGGACAGTAGGCTCCCAAGTGGATTGACTCCATAAGTCTTTTCCACCTAGCAGACCCACCACAAAGGGTAGAAGGTCCAGAGCTAAGGGAGTTGAAACAAGCTTCTTCTGAGGTTAGACATACTGGTAGATATTTTTTTTCTATCAGTTTTCTTCTGTGTTTGTTGTGTTTCTGAGAAACATGCCTATGATTTATTATTTAAGTTTTGAGTAGAGTTTAATTGATCATGTTAATCAATCCTAAAATCTAATTATTTGTATTTGCCATGGAGAACAACCCATCTAGAACATGCACTGGATACATATTCCCTAATGTGCCATTGACATCTGCACATGATATATTTTTAATCAATTTAGAAGTCAACATCTTAATTAGGAGTGTGCTATGCTGTGCACTGACCATGCAATGCCTGTGTAACCACTCACATGGAAAATAACAGCAGAAATGGATGAAAGAGAATCTAAATGACGTAATGAAAACCAATTGGTGGGAAGGTTTAACATATTTTTAAAACTTTGTGTTATTCCTTTTGTCAGTTATAAATGACTCAAGTTCAAGAAGGGTTAACAGAATTACCTGCAGCATCGGAGATGCCATTCATTTTGTCCTTGAACGAGGCAATCGATGAAGCAGTCTTTTTTGACAGATATGCAGAAAATCCAATCATTTGTTTTACAAAATAAAGATTCATTTCTCCTGAAAGGTCATTCGGGTGTTTGCATTTTGTAATTCTTACACAACGTGGTTGTATAAGAAACAGTAATTTAAAGAGCTATTTGCCATTACACATTTTAACAGTCCTTCAAGAACATCAGCCAGTGTTGCATGAAATATATAAATATCTATATATATATATATATATATATATATATATATATATGTACATACATG
>JBBJLS010073033.1:0-10010 GCA_037577275.1 Bryconaethiops microstoma
AGTCAGATGGTGTAACCAGTGGGTGGGAGTCAGATGGTGTAACCAGTGGGTGGGAGTCAGATGGTGTAACCAGTGGGTGGGAGTCAGATGGTGTAACCAGTGGGTGGGAGTCAGATGGTGTAACCAGTGGGCAGGAGTCAGATGGTGTAACCAGTGGGCGGGAGTCAGATGGTCTAACCAGTGGGTGGGGGTCAGATAGTCTAACCAGTGGGTGGGAGTCAGATGGTCTAACCAGTGCGTGGGAGTCAGATGGTGTAACCAGTGGGTGGGAGTCAGATGGTGTAACCAGTGGGTGTGAGTCAGATGGTCTAACCAGTGGGTGTGAGTCAGATGGTCTAACCAGTGGGTGTGAGTCAGATGGTCTAACCAGTGGGTGTGAGTCAGGTGTTGAACAGCAGCAGCTCTGTACCAGGACTCTTTACTGATGGAGGCACTGTAGAAATGTTGCACACAAGCTTATGTACGTGTTCATATGTCTGTTACAGTCTCCACACAACAGGGAAATCATTTTCAAGCATCAGAGAACAGCCAAAAATGTTCTTGCATAGTACCATTAGCTTAGCACAAATGTGCTATTTTTCTGTTTCTTTATCTTATATGATTCTGAAACAGTCACTGTGTTCATATTTCTTCATGACATCACTTAGTTTGAGGGAAAAGTGTTTCTGTTATCAGTTAAACACTCGACCCTGTCTGAGTAATCTGGGTTTATACTCAGATCAGTCGGCTCCACCCATGGAATTGGTTTTATTAAACAATACTCCTCTGTCACTGTAAGACCCTCTGGGTGTGTATGAGATCCATCCTTTTACAGCACATATTTCCTCCTGGTTGTACTGATACATATGATGAATGTAAGATCTGATTACAGAGACTGGAGCCCATCAGACAGTCAGAGCTGACAATAACATGGTTAAATAGTGGATGTTGATTTAAGTACAGCTTTACAGCTTTGAAGAACAGTTGTGGACGACTTGAGTGCTGATATACGTCGCTCTGGATGAGATTGTCTGCTAAATGCTGTAAATGTAAATGTAAGACCAAATGTTTCCAGATATTCTTTGAAATATTCTTTTCCATAATTCATGAAAACTGAAGAATAGTTTTTACCATTCTGTAACGAGAGACTAAATGATCAACTGATAAGATCAAGGACGTCTGTGAAGAGTGAAACTGTGTGTGGTTGATGTGTATATCTATAAATGACCGTCCAGACTCATTAACATGCAGTTTCCTCTTACAGGATGTGACCTTCGCAGCTACAGTAAGGCCTAAACCTCAGAATGATCTCTCAGTCAAACTAAGAGTTCTGTCCATTTTCAAATGTCTTCTTTTCTTTGTGATTTTCCCCAAGAACAACACTGGCTGTTCCAGTACGAAGAACATTAAACAACTTCCCTTTTTCTCCTGTGACTGAACACTTCTGACAAAGAACATAAACAAAAAGCTCTTTTATCGAAGTCATACATCCAGTTTGAAACAAACGTTTATAGAGTGAAGATCCTTTTAAGGCCTACAGATAGTCTAATGCTTACGTTCCTATTAAAGATGTCTTCCTAAAATCTGTACATGAAGCTTCTTCAAACTTTTCAAAGGTTCTTCATGCTCACATATCTTACATATAAAACAGATTCTCTAATGAACACTCCACTAAAAGGATCTTTGGGGAACCAAATGTGGTTCTTTTGTGTAAAGAACCCTTTCTGACAGCCTTTTTTTCATGTGTGAGGAAATGTAATGACTGGTGGGTTTATTAGAACTGATCTCAGTACAGTGTGACCCAGCTGATGATGATAAAAGTCATCAGGTCATCTGAAGAGAGAGATGTGGACCTGCTATCTAATGTGTGATGTGTGAATCCATTATTTTAAAGTAGATCTCAGAGCACCATGTTCGCTCTGAAACACTGCAGTTCTTATTTTGTGATATGAGGGATCAGTAATGTCAGATGTTGACTGTTTCTGAATGATGTCATTTCTTCTTGTTCATGTAAACATTCAGACACTAATTCACTCATCTAATATCTTTCTGTTAGCAATAATGATAATGAATGTATCTGTTTATCAAAAGTTTACTCAGTCTGATTAATGTTAATGTGTGTTTTAATTTAATATGTTATTTCTCCCATTCAGGAGTCTGGTTAGTGTCTGTGGTGTGGTTTAAGAGTTTTAGGTTTTTCTTGCTTTTTTAAGGCAACCTACCTTTGAATTAAAGTGTTAGAATATTGTGTGATTAAAAAACACCACAAAATAAAGAATAAAATAAACAGATCACTCTCAAATGACACTAGACCTTTAAAGAAGGCCTATAGAAGCCTAATTCATAGTGCATTTTGTACACTATTCAAAATATTATATAAATATATGTATGAGTATGTATATGAATATTAATTAAATCAATGAATACTGATTACATTACAAATCCAATTATCTTATTTTACTATTAAACAAATCGGTGATGTACAGTGTAAACAGCAGTTCTTCATATGTGCATATTTCATATACTTTATTGTGGAAACATACAGAAATGTATAGTCAAAGGCTGAAAATGCGGTATTTTAACACACTGAGCAGTAACATACACAATATAGAAATCACTCTTTACAGAAATATCTCATGTAGGTTTGCTTCAGTAGTATATCTGATCACACTTATCACTTAAAAAAGAATAAAAATAATAATAAACCATTGTCCATTAGATCCTTGTTGCAGGTTTGGTTGATATTGATGGAGTTTTTTTCAGTGTTGCTTTCTCAAAGTCTATGAGAAGGTAAAACAATGAGAAACTGATGAATCATTATTATGGGGTGCCACTTGTAAAAACAGCTTAACAAATTTAACAAATATGTTTTTTTAAACATATTTAGCTCTTAATGTGTGACAATTGCGCTAAATGATGAAAAAATTACACCTCTAAATTTGTTAAGCTGTTTTTACAAATGGCACCCCATACATTATCTGCAGAACTATAATCTGTTTAGTTACCTGCTTTATAGCTTCTCCCTGCTCTGAAAGTGTCTTTGGTTTAGAAAAGTGCAACAAGTCTTTAATGTCTGATACTCACATCTACATTCTCATAGTCAGCAACACTGGATGAGTCGTCATCAGGAGGGTCAGCACTGAGGTCAACATTCTGAAAAACAGAGTTGATTTTGACTCAGAGAGAACGGAAGTGATTAAGGACCTGCCATAAATGAACTTCTTGTTGACTGGCTATGGACAGATATGGTCACTCAGCCAGGACTAGAACTACAGACTACATGAAGTGTTCAGAAAAAAAAGTGTCCAGAGTTCAGAAACAGGGCCACTTTAGAGAAGGACCATAGGATTGTGTCAAGAAGTCTTCAATGTCTGATACTCACTTCCACCTTCTCATAGTCAGGAAAACTGGATGAGTCACCATCAGAAGGATCAGCACTGAGGTCAACATTCTGAAAAACAGAACAGACCGGAAATGATCAACTTTTGACCTGAGTAGAACAGAAGAGTTAGAAGACCCACCATTAATGGTCTGAGTTAATAGAATGACTGATGGCTAAACATTTGTAAGGTCACTTTAAAACTTAAAAAAAATAAGATTCACACAAGGCTAGCATGTGTTTCCTCCAAATGATTTGAAGGTACACTGCATCTTTTCAAAGTTAAAGGTTCTAAGTTATTTTGTCATCAGCAGCTGTAAACATGTGCATTGTGTGATGAGATGTTTCTCCACAGACCTTTAATTTTATTTTCCCTATTATCACTCCTTGTGTTGGCCGGTGGTTATGTAGTTTCGACATATCCTGGACACCTGGCTGAGACCCCATCCCCGAAAATCACCTTGCTCTGCATTCTCATTCCAAAGGGTGTACTCAGTGTGGGCAATCACTGTTGATATGTTAAAAGCCATGTCCAACTGAACTCATTGTATATGAAATGAGCTCTGTAACAGCAAAGCATCAGTTGAAGCGTCAGCCCTTGTGTGCAGCCGTCCTTGTGTGAGGACCTAATCGGGTAAAGAACTCATCGGGTAAAGACTACCTGGCTACTTAGCTCTACTAACCCCGGTACGCTTCCATTACTCTCAATAAGCTATGTACATCCACTACTTTCCTGTCATCACTGGTATCCACAGATGGTATTGCTATCCAAAAAGACTGAGAAACCCAACCTACTTGAGGCCACTGCAATATTCAGCTTCTGCTAATCTGTCCACCATCCTTGACTGTGACAGTCCAATACTCATCCTAGGTGATCTGAATATTTACCTTGATAATTCCAGCTGGACTGACTTTATGTCTCTGATCCACTCCTTGGAGCTCAACCTGGTTTGCAGTCCTCCAACCCACAAAGTTGACCTGGCAGTTGACTTTATCCTTACTAGGAACTGTACTGTTTATTGCATCACTGTCATGCCTCTACTGACCATGACTTAATTCTTTTCACTATCTGCCTTCCAGAAAAATCTTCTGTTCCTGCACCTCTGGTCTTGTACCGCCGCAACCTCTGCCACCACTTTACCACCCATTTTTCAACAATGGTAATCACTACTTTGCCTCTTCTTAGCACGTTTTCCTCACTCAAGGACAATGATGGCACATAATCTCTCTATTCTACATTATGCTCATGTCAGGATAGTCAATGTCTTCTATCCCCTAAACCAATTCACTCTAGCCTGCCTCACCCATGGTTGAAAAACAATTTGAAGGCTGTGCACTGATCACATTATCCTCCGGAACATTTTCAACAAACTTCAAACAGGCTCAGGTATGCTTCCGCTCAAAAAGCCTTCCCTCAACTCTGCTCAAGTTGAGAATTTTCAACCAATATCATTGCTTCGATTCATATACAAAATCATTGAAAGTGCGGCCTTCAAACACGTCTCAGAATCCCTCCTTTGAAATGACCTCCTTGAGCCAAACCAGTCTGTTTTCAAGAGTGGACACCCCACTGAAATGACTCTGCTATCACTGACTGAAGCTTTTACAGCCAGAGTAGCAGCCAGGTCCTTGGTTGTTATACTACTACTGACTGCCTTCAAAACAGTTGATCACAACATCCTCCTATCCATACTCTGAGACATGTGCATCTCAGACAGAACTCATTCTTGGTTCAAATCTTGCATCTCTGGGCGCTTGTTCAAGGTATCACGTTCAGGGTCGAACATCTCCATCCCATCAGCTGCTCACTGTAGTTCCCCAAGGCTCAGTACTGGGGCCCATACTCTTCGCAATTTACACCATCTCCTTGGGCACAATTATCCATACACATGGCTTCTCTTATCAATGCTATGCTGACGATACACAGCTCTACCCATCCTTCCCACCAGATGACTGTACTGTCTCGGCATGCATCTTGGCTTGTTTATCAGACATATCCACATGGATGAAGGGTCACCAGCCACGACTTAACTGCTGGTTATTACATCCAAAACTTCAATCCATCACAATATACAAAATAAAATCACCTATTTCCTCCTTACTCCGTCCAATGAGAATCCTGGCTGTCATGATTGATGACCATCTAACCACATCACATCTGTCTCTCTGTTATGTTTCATTGTTTTATACATCAGAAAAATCAGACCACACCTGACTCAGTATACCACCAAACTCGTGGTACAAGCCATGGTTATCTCTCGCTTCTATTGCTGCACTGCTTGCCTAATGGGTCTTCAGACCCTCACAGCTGCTTCAGAATGCAGCAGCTCGGCTGGTCTTCAACCAACCCAAAAGGTTGCACGTCATCCCACTGCTACATTTTCTCAAAATGTAAGTTACTCCAAATAAGCATGAGTTCAATGGAATATGATGTACAGGGGACTTAGAGGCTCATAAAATAGCCTCATTTGAGAAATAATATCAGAGAGGCAAAGCACTGCTATAAAATGAGAATAAAGGAGCTCTTTAGTAGCTGTCCTATCACATGTGGTAGGGCATAAAGTTCATTACAGTCTACAAAGGCAACAGCAGTCAAGAAAACACATTTAACCCATTTTTCCCTGACAAGCTAAATCAGTTCATTGTACATTTCAACAGACAAAACAACCAACCTACCACCAAGTAGCCATTGCAGGGAGCTCCCTTAACCCTAAAAGTCCCTGGCCTGGATAGGGTTGTAGATGGGAAGCACTGCATAATACAGCTGACAGCAGTGGTCACAATCTCTTTAGAACAAACCACTGTTCCCACCTGCCTTAAGACTAACATCATTCCCGCTAGCCGGCCGCCACCGGGTCCCTGAACGACAATCTCTCAGTGACCCTGACTGTTTTGAATACCTGATTCTATCACACATAATCATCCAACCGTCCATGGACTAATACCAGTTTGCTTACAGTATAAACAGGTGAACTAAGGATGCTGTTTAAGTCCTGCTGCACTTGGAACATCGACGTAGTTACGTAAGAAAATATGTAATAATTGAGAGTTTATATAAGTTTTGTTTTTAGCTGCACTGGACAATTTCAGGATCATTTAATGGACAGATCAGAAGAAATCCTCCAATATTACTTATGCATAACTGTGTACAGCAATATACATTACATTTTATGTAAAAAAAAAAATATATAAAGAATTAGATGTAGAAGCCATTCACTTTAAGTCTGGTACTCACTTCTATATTCTCATAGTCAGGAATACTGGATGAATCTTCAGCAGGAGGCTTGGCACTAAGGTCAGCGTTCTGCAATACAGAGTTACAGCACAGTCCAGAAATTAATAACCAAAATTCTGACCTGAGAAAAACAGAGCCTGGGACTGACTGACGTGTAGAATTTGTAAGAGCTCACCACATAGATGTCTTCTTCTGTATTTGTGTCCTGACTCTTTTTCCTCCTTTAGAAAACAGTCAATATATTTTCAACAACAAATATTTAGTAATTTTGGTTAGTAATATCATGTAGATCATTATTCTTACCTGAGCCAGAAAACCACAGTGAAAAAAACTGTGATCACAAAAAGTCCAACTCCAGCAACAACAAAATACAGAACCACAAAATGACCTGCAGGAGAGAACACACAAACAACACTAAAAAGATGGGAAATAGTAACCATAATAATAATTAATAAAAAAAACCCAAATTTTAAACATCAACATCCAATGGTTTGCCTCACTCTTTGAAGTGATGAGCACTGGATCTGATCTCCGAGCTCCATGTTCATTCTGAGCTTCACAGTAGTAGTTTCCATTCTGGACAGGTTTGTAAGTGTGTCCAGATCCTACAGGGGAGGGTTCACCTTCTTTAAACCAGGTGTAGTTCTGCACAGGTGGGTTTCCATCACTGCTGCAGGTCAGATTCACTGAACTGCCCTTCATTTCACTAGTGTGACTGATGGACACTGAGACATTCTTTGGAGGATCTACAGCAGATAAGAAAAAGAAATCTTTTAGTATAAATCCCCAAATGGAGCCTTTTATCAACTCACAGAGAACCTCTAATGGCACACCAGTGTAGTTTCTCTTTACATGTTTTATTCACTCTGGAATATCTATGATGTTGGGAATCCTGTAGGTTCTTCCATTTAATACTGATGTTTATTCCTTAAATCTTCACAGGTGGGCCTCCATCACTGCTGCAGGACAGATTAATTGAACTGCCTCCAACTTTTTTACCAGAGTTTCCTGTTACATACAGTTTTGTTGTTTCTGTGCCCAAATTCATAAGGAGTATTTACTATTTCGCATAGTGGTTTTCAGTTTGTGGGTGATGGCCTCCCTCAGTATTGTATATATATATATTAGGACTGGGAAAGTTAACGAGTTATTATCGCCTTAATGCATTATTTACTTAACGCCGACAATTATTTTATCGCGCGTTAACGCAGGTTTTTGAAAATCCTTTTATTTTGAAAGTTCAATGTTTTCACCGAAGTAAGCGTTGAGCTATTTAATATGGACAAAAGTAATGGGACGCCTGACACCCGCGTGAACCAGCCGACACGTACAATGCTCCCATTACTTTTGTCCATATAAGACGCCTGACCATTACACCAAATGTGACTTTAGTAACACTGCATTCAGATACAGAGACTTTCATATGGAGCTGGTCCCTCTTTGCAGATGCTATAATTGTTTTGCCCCCCCCCCCAAGCTCTGGACTCCGAGGGGAACTTGTTTTTCAATAACAAGCCTGATAGAACGTGAACGCCCTGCAGTGGCAAATAGCTTTGGTTTTATATTTGATTTGATTACATTAATGTTTAAGCTGACATTTACAGAAATATTTGAACTGCGGCTGTGTGACTGTGTTAAAGGGAAACACTGCTGTTAAAAAGACGACGCTGGAGTTAGCTCCTTATTTAGAGCTCCTTATTCGAATTTTTCATTCCATATTAAATACTGCTCTCCAGGCTGCAATATCGCTATTTCGCCTGTAGAGGGGAAACTACTGAGGTTTACGTTCAGAATTATATTGACTCTTTATTTGGACTGTTTCAGAAATGCGTGTAGAGAAATAAAAACCTTTTTAATCTTTACATGGCAATGATCTCTATCCACTCAAAATCTTAAACTATTCTGCAACTTTAAATCCTAGGAACTTGGCTCATAAAGACTTGAAAAGTCATTCCAAGCAGGAAAATGCCTTAAATGCTTTGGTCCACTGAAAACTCACTTGTTCAGGTCAAAATAGGATGCCCCTTATTTGTTTAAAGTGTTTGCAAACCAAATGTTCTTCCACTTTTGTTCATATAGCAGTACTTTAAAAAGAAAGGTGCGCAATATACTAGTTTTGAATTAATGATTTAATTTCACATATAATTTAGCAGAAATTTTTTTTTAAAGTTGACAGTATTGACTTTCAGTAATAAACATAAATCTGCACGAAGCAAACATATTTGTCTACTCCTATGTTGATTAGAGCATTAGAAACAGTATGTTTAGTAAAGACTTAAAGGTGCGATTAACGTGGGATTAATCGTGAGTTAACTTTGTTTGCATTTTAAACAATGAGGTCAGTTAAATCTTCCCATGAGCTGCGTCTGTGGTCACACACACACACAAACACCTTATTGTTTCACGACTTAATACTTTACTAAGTTAATGCTTCATTTTATTCTACTTAAGTTTCAGTGTTATATAGGGAAACATGTGAGCTTCACTTACATCTGACTGTGAGAGTTTGATCAGGAGAAGGGAGGAGTTCATGTCCTCTTACAGCACATCTATAACTGCCTGCATCCTCACTCCTGACTGTCTGCAGGTGCAGCTGGTTCTTCTGGATGGTCTTTGTGGTTAAAGGATGTCCATTTTTGTACCAGATGAATGTTGGATCAGTCAGATTACAGGTAGTTTTACATGTCAGAACTGCTGTTTCTCCCTCTGTCACTTCTCCAGGCGTTTCCACATGAAGCTCTAAGATATAGAGGGAGAAACATAATCAGATATGTTTTTCAGTTCTGGTGTTAAGCGTCCTGTACAGTCCTGTACAGTATAATGTTTTGCTTGCTCATACATGAATCTTCCATGCTCTAATACAGGACTTGATTACATCAAACACATTACAATTACATTTACTGCTTCAAAATATATCACAATAATTCAGCATGATAATGTCAAAGCCCTCACTAATGAAGTGTATCACTACTCAGATGCCATTCTCATTAAATCTCACCTGTCACACTGAACTTAACTGCAGGTCGTCCCACCCATCTTTCTTTTTCATCATTGGTTATGACTCTGAAGCCATAGGTGTTTTCATCCTTCTTCGTGACATCACTCAGTTTGAGTGAGAAGTGTTTCTGTTCATTAACTGAACACTCAGCCCTGCCTGAGTAATTTGGGTTTTTAAGCAGATCAGTCGGCTCCACATTTGAAACTGAGTCTATGACCCAAAACTTTTCTTTTACTGTAAAACATTCTGGGTGTGTATAAGAACCATTCATGAACACTGTGGACCCTTTTAAGGCACATATTTCCTGCTGGTTGTACTTCACACTCCACTTTGTTTTAGAAACACCTGAAACATATGATGAATGAAAGATCTGATTACAGAGACTGGAGCCCATCAGACAGTCAGAGTTACTGTAGATT
>JBBJLS010073034.1:0-10010 GCA_037577275.1 Bryconaethiops microstoma
ATATTTCTAGATTGTATAGTGTACATTTTATACTGTACTGTTGATATAGTATTTTATTCTATTCTATTGTTTTCTTAATCTTGCTACTCTTAACTTTGTACTGTCCATTTTCTGCCGTGACAAAGAAAATTTCCCACTTGTGGGACTAATAAAGGTTTATTTTATCTCTTATCTTATGAAGAAGTCGTGTAGGTGGCAATCCTAAAATGCCTTTCCCAAGCTGCAGTCTGAGTATCTGAACAGTTTTCCACATAAAAGGTTGTATGTTGAGGGATTCTCTCCCTGGTACACCTCTCGCCTTCACCCCCTACACCCCAGTCTCCTGTCTCCTTTTTGACTTGCATCACACAGTCCTTCTCCTGAACACGATCAACATTCTGGACAACATTCTATGTGGATATCCCGCTTGGTATCTACCAGTTGTCTTTTTTTTCATTGTGACCTGGGGCAAACTGCTTTGTGGGGACCCTTTAACCTGGAGTGTCTCCAGCGCTCTGACACCAGGCAGATAAGAGCAGTTGGGGCAGACAGGAGTCGTCTGGTACCAAAAGAGGGACACTTTTCAACATCATCTTTTATTACCCGTCTGAATAAACTTTGCAACGTGTAACTTTACCGCGCCCCATCATTAACTCAGGAACCTGGAAAATCCATCAGTCTGTTTACACATTAAATTTTACAGTATGGGTATTAGAAAACTATACATGTGACCTGAATTTTTTATGTATTTTTGAGTACCTTATTCGTCTTAAAATATGGGATATAAAATATAACTACTGCATTGAATGTAGCATTTATCAGTTAATTCTCTTTTCTATGATGCCTTGGAGGTATAGAATATATTGTATTAAAGACCTATAATAAAAAGATTGTATATTTTCACATACATTTTCATCTTTCCACTAGCTACCCCAAATACTATTTTGGTCATATGAAAATGAAAGAGAAATCCTAACCCACCTTGTTTTATTCTTTTTATTTTTCATTTCATTTTATTGGTAGAAAATAAACAAAACACTGTACTTGATATAGTGGGTTTATAATTCACTCAATATTCTCTCATTTTCATTTATGAATTTATGAATATGAACACTTTTTCAAATCCAATGCCTTATAAAATGGCACACAGTCCAGGCTTTTAAAGTGTTTGCCGTATAGGAAACATGTTTGTCTCCCATCCTACAAAGTTTGGCGAGGCTAGGAAAGATATTTATGCCCAAACATGGATCTGCAGGTAAGGTGTTACTGAAGCTATAAAAATGAAGATCAGGGGTTGAAAAAACGACATGAACCGAATTTCAACAGAAATAATGTACAGGCATTGTTTTTGAGCCATTCGGGCTATAGGCATGTTTTGAAAAAGTCTGAGATGTCACTGTGAAAAGTTTATCTGCTTTGACATGGAGTGACCCATAAATGGTCTGAGCAAGAAAGAGGGAAACAAATGCTTACCTCCCGCCCACAAGTCAAAGAAATCAGTCTTAATGAGTTCACCAGTCCTTCCTGTGATAAATTTAAATTTAATGCATTATTGATTATCAGTGATGTTTCATTCAAACCCATGTTTCAAATAAAACAGCTGAGCCTTACCATTAACTAGAGCTACATTCATACCCCTCCCTACATTGTTCTTCACTCCACTCATCAATCTGAGGACAGAAGTGTAATTAAATAAAATGAAAAACTATCAAAGGTGAAAAACATAGCATGTGTTCTTCTCAAAATCACATGTATCACAGAGAGACAGACTTTGAAACTCTTGTCAACAGGCTCTCAAGCAGCAATAGAAAGGCCTACATAACTGTAAACATAACTTTTTCTTTCTTTTTTTTTTTAAATAACGGTCATTAATCATCATCAATGGACTATATTTTCCTAAGACACACATTTCCGCTATAAGAGGCACAATTAAAAACATGCAGATGGAAACGAAAACATGTGTATTATGCCCCTTCACACAGTAAGGGTGACGAGCTGTGAGTCAAAATCTTTAGAGTTGGGGTTATGAATTCTGCCTTAACAATCACAGTGCTTCCACGCTACAAGGCTAGTAGGAAGGCTTTCCAGAAGATGATCTCAACTCTCAAGAAATCATGAGCACCTGGAGTTTGTTCAAAGCCATTGGACTGAAACTAGGCTGTACAGTAACATGAGACCATTTTGGCCAAAACTGTGAAAAGTTGAAACAGAATAGCAAAGAATAGCACAAAATATCAAAGAGGCAAAAAAAAATTAAATAAAAAAATACAGAGATCCTTACATGTTGTCCTCCAGGCACATTTTGGGTCCAACTACACTTGCAGCTCCACTGGCCATCTTGAAGTAGAAATGGCCTTCAGGACATGGCTTCGACAGGTTGCATTTGAACCGTGTTTGCTTTGTAGCTATGGAGAATGAATGTGAACTGGCTCATCTTTCTTTAACATTCGTACAAACAAGTGTATAATTTTTTCCCCTATTTAGTCATGTATGACATTTTTCCTTAAAGTAACTTCCTTAAACTAAAGTACCACTGCCCTGTTTGTTATTCAAAGCACAAAAAGGTACGCAGTTGACACGTCAACAATACAAATCAAACACTGAACTATGACCGGAAGCAGAACTTCTATCTCTCAGGCCATCTCTCTGAAGCTTCTCAGAGCAACCGTGCTGATCTAAGATCCCCTCCTCCAAATAAATTTGTAGGAATCTGATCTTTCACCAGAAATCCTTTTCTGACAAGTTTTACGAACATGGCTCCTGGTTCTGAACAAGGTTTATCTTAAATCATCCACATGAACTGCAGGGAAGTTAAAAAGAACATGTGCACGTAATCATACGTAAGATCTAATAAAGTAAAAGCTAACACTTACGCACCACACCCACTCCAGCTAAATAACTATGCTGAATAAGGAAACCTAGTTCCAGTTCCTGCAGCCCTCTTCTGTTCTCAACAATAAAACTCTGTATTTGCAAAGGTCGTCAGGTTAAAACAGGTGGACAGGTTAAGAGTGAGCATAAGAATATGTAGACTGATTGGTCCTGGAATGAGAATCATAAGGCAAGAAAAACTCCACTTTTCAGCCAACATAAACATTAATGTATAATTATCAATCAGACAGAAAAGTTTGGTTTGATTTTGTTGTTTCTCTCTCCTCCACATAACACTTTCGACAAAAGGTCCAAAAATGTATCTTATGTACCTTATGACATGTTAAAACTGGGAAAGTCTGGCCTATGGAAGTAAGCTTTATTAAGGAACACTCACTAAAGAAACTGTAAACACAGTTTCAAAGATTGAGTCATTATTTATTTTTAATTAGTAATTCACTCAACAGGTAAGTAAAGTATACTCACGACCGTCCTCTGTGGGTGCAGATCTTGCTGTTGAGAAAAATGAGAAATCGGTCAAAAGTTCTTTTTAAAAGAAGATCATGTGAAATACCAACAGTATCTCGTGCATAAAAAAGCACAAAATATTTCTCATCCTAACATCCAACCTCAACAAGTTTGCCAAAAGTAACCTCAATTTCACACAACCGCAGCTCTCAATGTTTACTCTTCTCTAACATACCTGAAAATGACAGCTCATGAAGGATGCTAGCTTTTAAGCTGTATCAGGGGTCTAATAAATGAGAGAAAATGCAAAACCCTCCAAAGCTGAGGCTCTCCATACAATAAAGAAAAACGAAGATCAGGAGTGGGGTATATTTACCAAACATGTGGGGCAAACTAAAGTCGAATTTGATTTCTAGGAGCTCAAAGGCCAGAAATGCTGCCAAGACAAAGACAGAAACCAAGGCTGCCAACTTCAGGATTCCTGTAGAACACAAAGATGCTGAACTGAAACACAAACAGCTCCACTCCTCACTTTATACATAGCTAAAAATCACAAGGTCGTCAATAAAAAAAATAAATAAATGCAACCTCCTGCTCTCATCATTTTGCAAATCACGTCTTTCCCTGCGAGGACTGGTGTGTCAGGTGTGACATTCAAACACCTAAAACACAAAAAGAATGGTTACACAACTGAACAACAGAAATCTCAACTAACTTGGCTATACATATTTAAGATGCTTTTTCTATTTATGCTACAGTCACTGGTCTGGCTGTGAAAGAAACTCTTAATAACAGTGTAACTAGCAACATGTCGCACACAGCTCCTGTCACTGAGGACAAAAACTGCTAGAAAATTTTATAAACACAGAATAGTGAAACAAAGCGGACCTGATCAGAGCTGAAGTGTTAAAGTGTATATTCCACGCTAAAATGAACCCAAGTTGAGGAAGCAGCAGCTGGCTAGCAAACTGGGCGCCAAAGTCCCAGCAGCTTTGATATTAAGTCAGATACCTCTCAGCAGGTCCACAGCTTTAGAACAGTTAAGCCACCCAGTGAGATAACTTACTTTATACATACACACTGGGCATGTTTATGCCTGGCACGTTTATCAACTATTCACCCAGAAAAAGTGATATTATTACATCAACGTGCTAACTCGGCTGCTAGGTAATGCTAGGCTATATAGCTAACAAGTTATTCGTCCTGAGCAGCGTTAGCCTCACACAGCTCAGCTACCTTACTCAGCTACACAGCCAGTTTATATGAATCTGTTCCAAGAACACACAAAACGCACAGCTATGTAAGAAAGCTGAAAAGGCTCACTACAACCAGCTGAGTCCACATACCAGAAACGCCGAAGTGCCACGAACACACAGATGCTCCGACACACTATCACCTCCACACACGGGGCGTGGTCTCGGTAGATTGACAGTACTGATGGGCGTGGTCTCCGTAGACCCACAACTCGATGGGCGTGGCCTTTTGGCCGCTAAAAACCGCATAGGGGCGGGGCCTTTATAAATGAGGACAGTAACAGCCAGAGAAATTTATGGGAGTGCCTCTGGTGTGTCCGTCATGCAAAGACACTCATTTTATATATTTTTATATATGTGTAAACCATTTATATATATGTTGTGAGCCATAAATTGCCATTAATCGCATTGTTATGCGAAAAATTAAATTATTAATTCAAAAGTACTGTACTGCGCACTTTTATTTTAAAAGTATTGCTATATGAACAAAAGTGCAAAAACATTTGGTTTGCAAAAACTCTAAACAAATAAGGAGCTTTTTAACAGCAGTATTCTCTTTAACACAGCTGCAGTTCAAATATTTCTTGTAAATCTCAACGTAAACATTAATGTAATCAAATCAGATATAAAACCAAAGCTATTTGCAACTGCAGGGCATTCACGTTTTATCTAGTTTGTTATAGAAAAACAAGTTACACTTATAGCATCTGAAAAGGACGTTAAACTCCATGTTAAAGTCTATGTATCTGAATGCAGTGTCATTAAAGTCCCTTTTGGTGTAAAAGTCCAATTACTTTTGTCCATATAGTGTATGTTGACTTGTGGGCATTTGTATTGTGCATCATAAGAATTTAGACATAAGTTTCTTCTGAAATCAAGAATATCATGGGGTTTCTGTCCTCTCTTTGTTGCTGTACTCCTCTGGGAAGACTTTACACTACGGTTGAAACATTGCTGTGAGGAATTGATTGTGTTCAGCCACAAGAAGTAGGTACTGATGTTGGATGAATAGTTCTGGAACATGGGAGGCTGAACCATTATAGCAGCTGCAAAGGGGGACCAACTCCATATTAAAGTCTTTGTATCTGAATGCAGTGTCAGTAAAGTCCCTGATGGTGGTCAGGTGTCCCAATACTTTTTCCATATAATATAGACAACGGTAATGGGACGCCTGACCCCCGCGGAAATCAGCCGACACGTAGAGCGCACTAGTGGTGGGCGGATCGATCAATAAAGTATCTTTTATTTACAACTTGCCAAAATTCTGTCATGGGTTTTAACGAATGAATAACTAATTAAACCAATTAACTAATTAAAAATCACAAACCCCCCTAAAAGATCATGCAAACTCATTCAGATTTTGCAATCCGATGATTTATCCACCTTAATTATTAAAAAGTATCGATATCGGTATCGGTATCGTCGATACTGTCCCTGTATTTACTTGGTATCGGATCAATACCAAATCTTGTAGTATCTCACACTACTACCGCGCACGCACGAGCACAAAAACACAAAAAAAGCAAGGAGCTTTCAAAATAAAAGGATTTTATTTTAAAATAAAAGGATTTTATCTGTGTTAATGTGATAAAATTAGACAGTGCAACCACAATGTCTGCAACACAAACGCATCCATTTTATTTACAATCCAAAACCAGAACCTACATTTCTAAGTTTTATATATAATATTGATAATAAAATAATGATAAAACTGAACAAAGAAGCTGTATTTGGGAACTTTCATCTTATAGTAGGGTGAGTTGCCCTAATGTGGGACATTTTATGTAGTATAATGTTGGCCTAACATTGTAAATACACTACAGAAGTCCAAACTACAAAAAAATGTCCCGCATTAGGGCAACTCACCCTACTGTGCAAAAGTCTTGTGGTGGGTGTAGCCATTGGGCTGACTTTGGGCTTTCCCAGATGAAAGACAGGTGGAGGTGCCTTTGGTAGTGGCTCCAAAATAGTGAAGACATTTGAAATTACTATCACCACCCCTGAGAACTATGCTAGCCTCAGGCTTGTTCCACCTGTTTACCTGCTCCATCCGTCCTGGGTTTGTTTCCCTTTCTCATCATTTAATTATACAGATGTTTCCTTTCTGCATTCCTCTTCTTTAGTTTAAAGTGTATCCAGTTTGGTCACTGTCAGGATCATCTGTTGTTTGTTTTTGTGACTATTATACCAGCCGTTCACGCCCTCACACACCACAGAACAATGTAATAAGCAGTGTTTTGTTTCCAAAATGTCTTTTGGCAGAAACCTCTTGCTATACCAGAAACCTCTTGCTATATATATACATATATATACATGTATTATTTTATCGCGCGTTAACGCAGGTTTTAAAAAAATATATGGACAAAAGTAATGGGACGCGTGACCATTACCCCAAAAGAGACTTTAATAACATTGCATTCAGATACATAGACTTTTCAATGGAGTTGGTTCCCCTTTGCAGCTGCTATATGGTTCCGCCCCCCATGATCTGGACTTTCTATAATAAACTAAATAAAACGTAAATGCCAAATAGCTTTGGTTTTATATTTGATTTGATTTAAATTGAGATTGACAAGAAACTTTTTAAAAGTAACCGTGTAACTGTGTTAAAGGGAACACTGCTGTTAAAAAACACCTAATTTGTTTAAAGTGTTTGCAAATGTTATGGCACTTTTGTTGACATAGCAGTACTTCTAAAATAAATCTGCTTAATACACTACTTTTGAATTAATTATATAATTAATCGCAATTAATCGCAGAAAACCATGTGATTAATCATGATTAAAAATTTTATTCTTTGCCCAGCATTAATATATATATTTGCATACATACATAAATACACACACACACACACACACACACACACATATATATATATATATATATATATATGTCTGTGTGTGTGTGTGTGTATATTAGGGCTGGGCACGTTGAAGTGTTGTTATTGTGTTAACACATAATTTTTAATTATTTTATCATGTGTCAATGCAGGGTTTTTTAAAAAATCCTTTTATTTTGAAAGTTCGTTGCTTTTTTGTGGTTGTGGGAGCGCGGAGCTCTATGTCTCGGCTGGTTTTCGCCAGGGGCAGAGGTTACCACAACAGGGAGTTTAATGACACTGCATTCAGATACATAGACTTTCAAATGGAGTTGGTCCTCCTTTGCAGCTGCTATAATGGTTCCGCCCCCCATGATCTGGACTCTGAGGGTAAATTGTTTTTCTATAACAGACTATAACAGACTCCTTGTTTGTTTAAAGTGTTTGCAAACCAAATGTTATTGCATTTTTGTTCATATAGCAGTTCTGTTTAAAAAAGAAGTGCGCAATACACTACTTTTAAATTCATTACTTTACTTTGCATATAACAACGAAACCCATGCGATTAAAACACTTAATTGTTGTCTAGCATTAATATATATATATATATATATATATATATATATAAACAAATTTCACTCCCATCTGTATCAACCCCAACTCCCCACCCCCAAACCTGGGCTGACTGTGTGATCAAATACTTCAAAACAAAGTAAAAGCATAAGGTATATCCATACTATACTTCGCAATAGTTTGGCTCATAAATCTGTAACTAAGTTGGGAAGGCGTATATGCAGATAATCTGACAATAAAATATGTACTTTTTAAACTTGCAGAGTCATTTTTTTCTATTACACCTTTAAGCCTGGCCTCATGGTGTGGCCCTTTGGCAGCAGGCCAACTAGTTTAAATGACACTGCTGCAAACAGTACAGCACCACTGTCATTACTAACCTGCTGCAAGGCCTTCCTACAAGTGAAATCTTCATGAAGTGAAATGTGTTTTATATCTCTTTTCTTTTTTTTTTTTCTTCTAGTAGCCATTGCTGGACAATATACAGATCTGACAGATCAGAGAGTGGTGGACTGTGAAGTCCTTCTGCAGAGAAAACTGAAAGGTTTACTTATCAGAAAAGGAGAGACCGACCAGGATGTTCTTTCTCCGTTTCTCTCTCATTACTTTGGTCACTCGCTCTCCTTCTCCGGATGTTCTAGAGAGGCTCTGGGATAATTGCTCTAAAAACACATTTCTGGAATACTGTATGTATTATTTGCAGGGGTCAGGGAGCCGCTATCACATCAGCTGGAGTCTCTCAGATCTTCTGGGAGAGGTGGCAGGTGTGTGTGTCTGGGTATGTGTAAAGTGGCAGTTTGTCACATGTGAACACACCACAGCACACAATGTGAGCAGTATGAATTTTTTCTATGTGTTTAACCTATTGTGAGGCAGCAGGCAGCCAGGGAGCAGTGTGTGAAGAGAGTACCTTGCTCAAAAGCACCTCAGTGGTGCCACTGGAAGTCCTGGGATTCAAAACAAAAACTTTCCGGGGCAGCTCCATAACCATTTGCCCACCGGCTGCCCTGAGTGTGTGTGTGTGTGTGTGTGTGTGCATGCACTTCTTTCACTTTTTGTTGTCAAAATGACACAGATCCGTACTTCACTTGCCGAGACTATTCAAGACACTGTAGTCATATTCATCATAATTTACATATATTGATCACACTAGTTAGGTGTCAGTGAAGGTCTGTTAATAATCGCTCCCCCACCTCTCTGTTCCCCTTCTGTCAACTCCTTAGTCTCTCACCTCCTTAATCTTTTAATAACTTCATTTTGAGTAGCGAAATTGTGATCCAAGTTTGGATATTTTCATACATTTCATCTTAGAGATCTTAGAGATAATCTTCTCAGTTAGTCTTCTTTATTATACTTCAGCCTTGTGAGGTCATCTTTTGTTCTGTTTGTCTATTTATTTTGCATCAAACATCATTCAAGACTTACCTACACTGCAGGCAAATTGCCTTAAAATATCAGCTGCCTTCCAACAGTTGCTTTTTATGTTTTAAAAACTGTAAAACCGTCAGAGGGTCTGGTTCAAGATTCACTGTGACAACTCAAAAGATCCATTTTAAAGTATGAAACATGCTTTGTCTGTGTAGCCTGTGTTCTACATAGAACCAAAAATGGGTTTGACTATATTTAGAAGTCATATAACACTTTTTTCTATATTATAAACCTCTTTTTACTATTAATAACCTCCACCATTCTAGTCAGTTAAATAGCTCCTGAGATCAGAAATGATTTTTCATCAGGCTACTACAGTAGCTTCAAAAACCTTCTAAAGCTCCTCCATCTCTTGATTCAAAAACCTTCTAAAGCTCCATCTCTTACTTCAAAAAACTACTAAAGCGCCTCCATCTCATACTTCAAAAACCTACTGAAGCTCCTCCATCTCATACTTCAAAAACCTACTGAAGCTCCTCCATCTCATACTTCAAAAACCTACTGAAGCTCCTCCATCTCATACTTCAAAAACCTACTGAAGCTCCTCCATCTCATACTTCAAAAACCTACTGAAGCTCCTCCATCTCATACTTCAAAAACCTACTGAAGCTCCTCCATCT
>JBBJLS010073035.1:0-10008 GCA_037577275.1 Bryconaethiops microstoma
GAGAGAGAGAGAGAGAGAGAGAGAGATACACGGAGGGAGGGGAAGGGAGGGAGGGGAAGAGAGAGAGAGAGAGAGAGAGAGAAAGAAAAGGAGAGGGGAAGGAGAACAGAGCAGAGGCAACACTTGTTTAGGAAGAAGTAGCGTTCATTCAGCCCAGGGCTTTATTATAATAATAATAATAATAATCATTATTATAATTTATTCTTCTAAAAGGACGCTTGATGCGTTGCGTGAAAAGCAAGAAGATATGACAACGTCTCCATGAACAGCGAATTGAAACCTCTGAAAGAGAAGAATTAAAGGTGTAGTGCTGTCTCTGGTTGTGAAGTCCCACAGGAGGAAGAGCGTCAGACAGACCAGACCACAGAAGAGCAGAGCAGACATGGAGCAGCAGAGAGTGGAGAGGAGAACCAGCTAGCGTTCCACCTCCCCCCAGAAAAGAGCAGAGGAGAAGACGAAGGAAAGGGAGCCCCGGCTGGAAGAGGATGGATTTCAGCACGATCAGGAACCTCATCAGCCGATACGTGAGTAGTCTGTCCGGCCGGAGCTCTGACCTCCTCGTCCAACTTGTTGGTGCGTCTCTTCCAGGGTGAAAGGAAGATGTAGCGAAGATGTGGGGCTGGAGGTGAAAGAGTGGGGCTGACGGAAAGGTATAGGGCTATAGAGAAGATGTGGGGAAGGTTTGGAACTGGAGGTGAAAGTGGTTTAGCAAATTAATAAAATGACTACAGCATAAAATATCTACAACTGTTATATGAAGTTGATTTACTAAGTTTTTAATAGTAGTGGTCAGCAGAAAATGTCAACAAAACGATGAGCTCGGGCGGCAGTGTGTCAGTGGTGCCACTGGGATTCAAACCCACGACCTTCAGAGGGAAGTTGTGGAGCAGAAGTGGGCAGTCAGGAACACAGTACCTGGGGAGCAGTCCGTGGAGTTGGTACCTTGCTCAGGAGTACCTCAGTGGTTCTACTGGCAGTCCTGGGATTTGAACCCACGACCTTCTGATCGCAGGGCCACTCTCTAGCCACCAACTGCCTACCAGTGAAGGTGTGTAGAAGTTATGGGTTGCGTTACAGCCAGACAGCACGTGCCTTGACCCCCCCCCCCACACTCATCTAAACACACTTCATTTTTGCAACTTGTAGAGCTCATAATATTCTGTTGACATTTTCTGCCAACCCCCCTCACAAAAATCTTGTCCAAAACTTTAAACCATGTTCATTCAGCATGACCCCACTTTCTCAGATCTAAAGTGGTTGAAGTGCAACAGGACTAGGCATATGTTGGTTTTGGCTTGGGAACAAACTTCTAAAGTTTTGCTATAATGAAAAAAACTGGCTATGCTGGTTGAACCAGACTGTTACCTGAATAAATAATATCAGTTAGGCTTCGTTTGCAGAAGAGATCTTGCAGATCTTTTTGAAAAGGAAAATTGTGTAAAAAAGCGCAGCTTGATTGATGAAGTATATCTGAGGGTCGTAAATAGGTAGTTATTGTGTTTCATGATAGGGAGTGCTGGTGGTTGTAAATTAGAGGGACCCACACACCCAGTCTGAAGAGACAACACCATCATTTGCTGCAGGAAAAGTAGCGGCATAAAAACAGCCCGCAGTTTGTTTTATGTGCCTTGAGAACTCTGTAAGTTTTGTATGTGAAAAATAGCTGTTCATAGAATAACTTACCTTCATTACAGCAACAGGGTCAGGTATGGGGGTTTTACAGGCCATGATTAATCAAGGGAACCTGCACTTTTAGGGGAAAAAAAAGTGGGGAAAAAACCTAACTGGCGTATGAAAGCAGTTTTGAGAATCAGGCAGCCGTAAGCTGCTGGTTTCTGAAGCACAGGTGGGCGGTATAGGGGGGCTGGTGGATGTAGGGTGTGAGAACAGCCGAGGCTTTGCTCTGGGCTATCAAGAGTCTGCCAATATTTTTGAGGCGACTTGGCAAAGAACAAGAAGAACGTGCTCTTAAATTAAGCATATGGAGCTTAATTAGCTGATTAGTCAATGTTTTGGCTTCACGGCCTCCGCTGTTGGTAATTAAATTAAGCTTAGGCTGTAAAACTCAGGTGTGTTTTTCTTTACATTCTATCCTTTCCCTTTTTTTCCTCTTTGGATGAAGTGTCAATACGCAGATGACGTGTGCAGGCACTTGCAATAATGGATTGTGTAGTGGCTCATGGCTTTGAAATGGATTACATAACCCAGTCATATTCATATAGGCTCACTTGATGAATCAATACTGTGGGCCACCCGCTCGATACAGTATTACGCACATTACACCATGTGCTTAAGCCATTTAACATCCAGCACGGTCGGTCTGATAAAGCTCCTCGACCAAGCTGTCGAGGGCTTAGCGAGAGGTTGTCTCTGAGGCACTGATGCTGAATCCAAGGTATTGTGTTCAAGATCTTACTCTAAACACGTCTTCACAGCTTGTATACTGCTGTACTGTACGATATTCGAGCGTACGTGAAACCTCATACAGACGTCATCCCAAACTTTTGATGAAAATCCTGTAAACTCGGTGCTTTGAGGTGCTTTAAAGTGTACTGAATTCTTATAAAGAGTGTTTGGAATCCAATAGTTAATTGCAGCAATTAATGGTGTAATGAATTTAGTGCAGGATTGAAAATAGAAATATAAAACTCTACTCCTCTGGTGGCCTCTCACTGATCATCTTTTGTGGAAACTTCTGTGATTAAAAGAAGGCATCTAGGTGCATCCTATCAATAGAAAGAGCTTATGCTGTGTGAGCACCTGCGCTTTAATCTCTTAATTCTAGGCGGGTGATTTTGGGGTTGGCATGTCAAACCCTGTAATAATTAGATAAACAAGACATTTTACCACATAAAATATTGAAAATTGAGCCCAACATTGACCTCAGAATGAAAAATCATGTTATTACATCCCCTTAACTGACTTGCAATGACACTGAATTGTATCCATATAAGTGCATCTTTCTAAGCAGTGAAGCGCCTCATTAAGGGAAACTGTTTTGTTATATTTAGCACATATATGTTCATGGATATGTCATAATTGGAAATGTATAATTATGTGTAAGTTTTTAAAATAGCTGGAGGAATTGTGAATAAACTCTGTTTGCCTGTTTTCTTGTCCTACAATCATCCTGAAACTCGTAAAGCAGAATCAATGACTGGTGTAATAGTTTTGCTTGAATCATTTGCATTGATTCTTGTTCACTACAGTGTTTTGTTGCCTCACCTTCCAAACCCAGTTTTGCAAAAACAGAACCAACTGAGCTTTTAAATGCAGTCATTTACACTCGGCATCATTTTTGCTTTCGTTTACACATGTGGACATGCATAGTATTGGAGCCATACAGGCTGATAGTTGTTTGAATATTATTATCTGGATTGCATCAATGGTTAGTGATAATACAAACCCGTATTTGATGGTCTATTATTGTACTTTGAAAGAGCAGAACGTTGAGGTGACGCTGGGTTACCGTGATAAAGAGTCTACATTTGATTACTTTTACTACCATTGTTATCCCAGCAGTATTTGTTACAGTAGTCTGTAAAGTTAATCCCGGGGATTGTTGCTTTTGTGCCAGTTTTATAAATGTGTGTATCGGCATCAAGCCAATTTCAACCATATACACAATACACAGAAACTCTGCAAGACTATACAAAACTACAAGTGCAAGGATGGGCAGGACAAGAGAAAAACAACACAACAGTATAATAATGGGCAGGACAAACAACATACAGTGCAGTTGACAGGATCCATAACAGTACTAGTGTGAGCGAATACAGCTTTATGACGTACCGCATTCTAGCGGTTGTTAAGAGTTGTGTGCAAAAAATTCAAAGATTTGGGTGGGCCAATAATTGTGCAAAATTAATTGTGCAAACATAGCGTCAGTAGCAGCAACAGGATTAAAAACATGTACAGAATGTAATAAATGTAGAGTATTTACAGAGGTAGTTGGGGAGTACATTTTGGTTTGTTTGCAGAACAGTTTAGTGTGTAGATGCAGTGTGTTTGGAAGAGGGTGCAATAAAAATTGCACTTTTTCTATGTTCTCTCTCTCTCTCTCTCTCTCTCTCTCTCTCTCTATCTCTCTCTATCTCTCTCTCTCTGCTTTCTATGTTCACACCTCTATGAAAAGAAGTAGGTTTTATTAAAGATCTTTTTAAAGTAGAGAAACCGCACCCTTCTTTGGTTGTCCAGTGTCTTATTGTGTCTTTAGTGATGTGCTGATGGAGGGTTAAAAAGTGATGCTGTGTGCTTTGTCCAGCTCTGACATGCATGAAGGCCGTTGTCATTGTGATTATGGACATGCTAACAGATGCTGGACATACGCAACCCAAGCAGACGTCTGCTGTCTGAATTTTTTGTGGTGTAAAACGCTGTAGAAACTGTTATAGCATGTGGGCAAAGAGCTTAAACTTGTTCCCTGTGCTTTGTTCCCAATAAACAAATAAACAACAAAACCATGAAGAAGTGTCAATGTTGGAGATAGGTTCATTTCATTTGATCTGCAAGATAGTGAGCTATAATATCTGGCCTTGTGATTAAATATCACTATACATGATTTATTCCTATATTTATAAACATCTGTACTACACAGATGTTTATAAATATAGGAATAAATCATGTATAGTGATATTTAATCACAAGGCCAGATATAACTCATTGTATTTTAATTATGTAGGTGCTATCTATACATAAACAGCAATATAACGGCAATAGAATGACAGATTATTAAAGTGTATGAAATTAGTATATACTGCTTAGATAGGAATAGTTTGGGTGTGTATGTATGTATATATGACATATATCATGGGTATATAACTATTTGTTCATAATTAGAAAATGCCAAACTTTTGAACAGGCAGTTAGTTGTTCTCCATTGGAATCTGTTTGCTGAAGAAGGATGATTATGGGACTGTAGGACTGAGTTCGTTACATGAAGAGAAGGAAGGGTGTCTGTCTGTCTGTGTGTGTGTGTCTGTGTGTCTGTCTGTCTGAGACACACACGCATACAGACACATACACACACACAGACATACAGACACACGCACACACACTGTGTGTGTGTGTGTGTGTGTGTGTGTGTGTGTGTGTGTGATTGCCTGTGAAAAGCCTCTCTCCACCCTGCTGCTCTTTGATCTAAAGCACGGTAATGCAGGCTGGCATCACAAGAGGAGGGTGTAAGGGGAGGGAGAGAGAGAGAGAGTGAGAGAGAGAGAGAGAGAGAGAGAGAGAGAGGAAGACAGTAGTGGAAGAAAATACAACAGAGTGGAGATAAAAGCACAGAGACGAGAGTAGAGGAGATGGTGGGTGTGTGGTGGTGGTGATTGGGAGGTTATGGGATTTAACTGGATCCCATTGCCATCGGGACCTGTTCAGACACGGCAGAAATGTCGGAGGACCTGCTTGCTGTTTTAATCCGTTCACCTGTCGCTGCCCTCATTACTGCTCACGGCACAAGCGCTACATCCTAGCTAAGGCTGTCTGCAAATAGGGATTTTCTGAAAGACTTGTTGTTTTGACTGAAGGTTGAGCAATGAACATCCCTCCTCTTATAAAAGGCTAATAGCATAATAGAGTATAAGCAGTGTGAAATGTAAAGCTAGATTATTCTGTGTTATCGAGGTTAGTGGCAGTATAGTGTATCATCCATACCAGTACTGATGTTGCACAGTTATACTGTTTTACTGATTTTGAATTAAATTGTATAAAATGTGTGCCTCCCATTGTTCTGAAAGATCGATATACAAAGTAAAAAAACTTTTACTTTCTGGAATTCTTTTTTTGTAATCTGTAGCTTTAAATGTACTATATAAGTTATAATATTTAGACAAGAAAATGACAAAGCCCTATGAGAAGAAGCCCATTAGGTCTGTAAGAAATTCTTTTAGTGTAGAGTAACAGTGCTCATAATATGCACAGGTTGATTATCAGTGTTAAAGCTAAATTACATACATACATTTAGAAAAAATCTGATGTAGGGATACTGTGATATGTTTGTAAAATATTGTGATACTGACTTATAAATGTATTATTATTATTATTATTTTTTTTTTTAGAATGTTACATGTTATATTGCATTAAATTTTTTTGGCAGACGCCTTCATTGAAGTGACTTGCAAAACAAGGAAACACTCACGTTTCAGGACAGTATGGTATATCATTTTAGAATATTTTTAAATATGTTTATTAGGTTCATTATTTTAGGTTATATTACAATGTATACATTCCTACTGAACAAATGATCATTTAGACTGTTTCTATTACGTTTGAATCGTTCATACGGAACAAATTTACAAAGAAAACAATGTATTGTATTATAACAACACTTGTTATATATTTGCTTAACTTTGCTACATCATAACATACTTATTGTTGCTTACAGACGATTTTTAAAAAAATTTTTGACTAAAAGCCAGGGATGCAGAAGTGAATTTAAAAGTGTATGACTAATTGTCTCAAGGTATTAGTGAAATAAACATGTGCTTGTGTTCCGTGTTTTGTGTTTCCGAGCTGCTGTCCAAGTGGTTCTATCCTCTGGAATTCTCGTGGAACCCAGTCATGTTTATTCACTCTCAACTTCTTCATATAACGGATCAATGCCTTTCCCGCTCTGTGTGAGTGGGTGAATGTGTTAGGTTGGCTAAATGCAAACTTCATGTTCACTTAAATTTGTTCTGCAACAGAACATGAACTAAATTCTTGTGAACTCGTAAGGAGCTGCGTATTAAATTGACTTTGCCTGCAAAGCACCATGGCGTGATAACATGGCCGAGTAAGACTGGATGAGAGAGGTGTGTGTGTGTGTGTGTGTGTGTGTGTCTGTGTGTGTGGGAGTCTACGTAACCACCCTGATTCTGTGGAGACTTTCCCTCAAACCCATCTCTGTGTTCGTCTGTCAGAACATGGCACATTAGGTAATGCCCCTTAAAAGTTACGTAACTGTGCTGGGCTTTTAGCTGCCATTGTCTAAAATTGTTATTTTCTGAAATGGTCGTCAACTGTTAACGCTCTGACTGTAACACAGTCTTCTCTTAATCCCAACGCTTTATGCTCCCTCTCTACCTGAGAGTCTTACTCTTAATATCAACCATTTACTTTGTATCTATAGCTGATGGTTTACTCTTTATTTTGACCATTAAGAGCAAGACTATCAGGGACGGATATAAAGTAAATGGTCCTCAGCTGTTAATGCTCTGTCTGTACTGCACAATCTCACTCTTAACATCAAGTGTTTACTTAGTATCTGTGCTTGACGTTTTACTCTAATTTAACCATTAAGAAAAAGCATGTTGGGTACAGATATAAAGTTAATAGAGGGTGATGGTGGCCTAGTAGGTAGGACACATGCCTCTGGACCAAGAGGTCATGGGTTTGAATCCTACCTTCAGCACCACCACTGGGTTCCTGAGCAAGAACCTTAATGGCAGTCAGCTGTCTGTACCGAACGATCTTACTCTTAACATCAACCATTTACTTAGTATCTGTACTTGTTGTTTTACTCTAATTTGAGCATTAAAAAAATAAAAAGCATGTCGGGTACAGATGTAAAGCAAATGGTGGTCAACTGTTAATGCTCCATCTGTACCTCATAGTCTTGCTCTTAATCCTGATCCTTTACTTTATATCTGTACATATATCTTGCTCTTAATCTTGACTGGACTATCTGTACCAGGCAGTCTTACTCGTAATCTCAACCCTTTATGCTCCTTCTGTACCTGCCAGTCTTAATCTTAATTTTGACCATTTCATTTACAACTGTTACTCCTAATCTCGGCCATTTACTTTACAGTTGTCCCTGATAGCCTTACCCTGAATCTGACTGTTTGCGTTATATCTGTCCATTATAAGCAAGACCATCAGGTACAGGTATAAAGTAAATGGACGAGATTAACAGTGAGGTACAGATGTAAAGTAATTGGTCGTCAGAGCTTAATACTCTGTCTGTACCTGACAGTCTTAAATGTTACCATTTTTGCTATATGTGGATCATATAGCAAACGTTTTTGATGTGTCGTGCCTTGTTCCACGTTCAATGGGGTAAATGGCACCGTAAATTTCGCGTGAGAACTGACGCCTCAGTTCACGTGCTCTCTGTGTTACCTCTCTGACTGTCAGAGACACAAAGACTACCACACTGAAGAGTGTGTAAAAATAGTACACAGTCATTAGGAGTTCATTCAGTAATGTATGTGAAATATAGAGTGGGGGCGTTGGGACACATTGGCCCCTCCAGACCACCCTCCTGGGCGAGTGCGGAGTGTAGCAGTGCTGGTTCGAAGATGCTGGCAGCCCCACTAGCTAAGAATGCAAATGTAAGGACTCAGCATTCCAGCCCTCATAAGATAAGAGTGTAGTTTCGTTTTTCAGATGGGCCGAGCTCCGTCTGAATATGTTGTTTGCCATTTTGAGACAAAGCCCAAGAAAACTTAATAACATGCACTTTATATTTATTCAAATATACATACACACACACCCACACACACACACACACACACACACACACACACACACCCTTCTCTGAAGCCTAGAATATTTGCTGCTGATTACATCCAACCCCCCAAAAAATGGGTATGTGGATCGGATCGAATAAAACCGCAAGTTTATTGCAAATGTATTTTCGGTGCGATGTCAAAATTAAACTTAATTTTAAACTAAATGATGCCGGGGGACGATACTTACCTAAAACGTTTCAAACTGGCATGCCGTGTCAAAAGTACTGAAGAGGAGATGTCAAAGTGTTGTGCATCACAATATGGCCTAAAAATATCGCCCAGCCCTAATCTATACTGTGTCTGCGTCTGAGAGTCTTCATTTAATTTTTCTTCTTCTGCATGTCATTTAGCCCATTTGATTGGACGCTACATGCCTTGGCAGTAAACTCTTGGAAGCAAATGAAAAAGTACTGGAATAAAGGCAGTAAAACAGTACAGAAAATCTGCTTGTAAACGTGCATTTGTTTTGTTTGTTTATATCTGTGTTTATAGCCCGAAGTCTTTATTTTGACCTAAAGACATCATTGTGTATGTATTTATTTAATTCATTAAATGCAATTCAGTATAGATTTCCAAAAGCATCACAGCTAACTCGCACTACCTTTGTTTTTACCCTCAGACCCGTACAGGGGCAGAGATCCCACCCATGGGTTCTATGCAGTGGGCAGTCCATGCATTGACACCTGCAGTGTGTTGCATTGCTTTAGGGAGGCGTGTGCAATCTTTGGTACAGCTGAATGAAGTATCCAGGGAAATCAGCGGTAGCTGTGTAAATGAAGTAGTATCGATACTGGTGGAGGGAGGGAGTGGGAAATGAAAGAATGACAAAGTAAAATAGGGGGAGTATACGAAGGGGTGGAGGAGATCATTGTCACATCATTAATCAGTACGAGGTTTCATGTCTCGATTCTTGGGGTTTTTTTTATGCTAAGCTTGAAGCTGGCCTCTAATAGAAAGACCCCCATTAACGTAGGTATTTTGCCAAGAAAGATCTCCCGTTCTGAAGGCTTGGAAGGCCATTTTGACAGTGAACGCAGGTTCCAACAAGGACTACATGCTGCCCGTATCTACTTGCTCTCCTTAATAAGGCTCATGGATTCTTGTTACAGTTTCTCGAGTGAAATGTGAGTTTTTCACTTTGCCGTTGCTTTTGTCAGTTTGTTGATTTATCCGCAGGTTTCCTGTGAACACCGTCCAGCATAGTCTGCTGAAGGTAAAAGCCAATTAAAAACACTGCAAGTAAAATTCACTGCACAAGCAGCTGGGCATCAGCCTGCACCCCTGCGTTTCTGGGAAAGTCCATTAAGCCTGTTTAAATTATTAACATGTAAAATTCAACGGCCATAATTTAATTATATTACCTGTCTGCAGTGCTTTGTTTCGTAAAAATATGCCAGATGTATAAAACAGTGATGCACACTAACACTGGAATCATATTTGTATCAACAGATGCTTAAAAATGTTTTTTGGCAGATGTTGAGGTCTAATCTTTACTACAAACACACACACATAT
>JBBJLS010073036.1:0-10008 GCA_037577275.1 Bryconaethiops microstoma
AGGCGGTGATCAGTATACTGGTGGTGCTGAATGCTGAGTGGTTGGAACTCCTTTATCTAGAACTCCTTGTATTTTTACACACTTTGCAGCCTGTCAGTATAACATTTGTTCACATTTCTTTAGTTTAATCTCCTAAGTATGACAAAGACCAGACAGTCTGACAGAAAATAATGTTTTTGCACCAACAAGGAGATTCAAATCAAAATATAAAGAAATGAGGAGGTTTAAAACTTTTGCACAGAACTGTATGTATATGAATATATAAAGCACTAGTCCCTTCCTTTACATCACTGGAAACTATCTCTCTAAATGAACCAGTAGAAATATGCCATAAATGTAAGAGCTCTTCACATTAAAAGGTTAAGGACTTTGTTTCCATGTGCAATGAAGTTGTCTTTTAGGAGATTTTCAGTCTAATTGGATATTTTATTTTGTTTTATTTTATAAAAAAAAGCTACTTAAGCATGCACAGAGAACGTCTTTTAGTTTGAAACAGATTAATTTTAATTAAATGACATATTAATGATTTCTGATGCATGAATTATACTTTATAACCTCTCATGCTCTGCCTGCCTGTATTTCATTACCACACCTGTGTTACTGCTGCACTAACGGTAGTCTCTAACCTTCTAACCGGTTATGTCTCCGCTGTGCACCGTATTCTGTCCCCCACTCTGCCTTTCTGTGTGCTGTTCACCGTCTCCGCGGCCGCAGGGCTATAAGACTGTAGAGCGTTACACGTCCTTCAGGTCGTGTCTGAAGAAGGAGCTGGCCAGCAGATAAGTAGAAACACTCGATTGCATCTCACTTTAGGAGGCGAACCCCCCCCACACACACCCACTTCAAATGTAGCCGCGCAGCATCCGTGTTCAGGGTCTGAAGTTTGCATGAAACCTCATAATAAACAATTAACACCCTCAGAACGTGTTGGCTAGGCCTGTAATAGACCTCATTGTGTGGTTTTTGACTCATTATTCTTCATAAATATCGAATAAAGATATAGAAATTATAGATATTTCTAAAAACACATAAAAGGAATTGCCTACATCAACTTTGACAAATTCAAACATAAATAAGTCTGTTTAAAGGTTTACTGAACTCCTCCACACGGTTTGAGGCGAGTGTGTGATGGTTTACTATAAATTGGTGCGGTATAAACTTCCATTACCTGTTAGAAAAGTTAATATTAGATTGAGCAAGTTATGACGGAGTTAGTCCAAAGTTAGCCCAGTTGTTACAGAGTTAACCCAGAGTTAGTCCAAAGTTAGCCCAGTTGTTACAGAGTTAACCCAGAGTTAGCCCAAAGTTAGCCCAGTTGTTACTGAGTTAGCCCAAAGTTAGCCCAGTTGTTAGAGTTAACCCAGAGTTAGCCCAGTTGTTAGAGTTAACCCAGAGTTAGCCCAAAGTTAGCCCAGTTGTTACAGAGTTAACCCAGAGTTAGCCCAAAGTTAGCCCAGTTGTTACAGAGTTAACCCAGAGTTAGCCCAAAGTTAGCCTAGTTGTTAGAGTTAACCCAGAGTTAGTCCAAAGTTAGCCTAGTTGTTAGAGTTAACCCAGAGTTAGTCCAAAGTTAGCCCAGTTGTTAAAGAGTTAACCCAGAGTTAACCCAGAGTTAGCCCTTGTTAGCCTAGAGTTGTCCAAGAGTTAGTTTTGTAAAAGAGTTGGTCTGGAGTTATTCGTGAGTCGTCCCAGTTGTCGGTTATTCCAGAGCGAGCTGAAAGTTTTCCTAATTATCACAAATTTCAGACACCATAACACATCACTGCAGATCGACTACATTTGGATTGAGGGGAAACTGTGAATCTTTTGGCCAAACTAAACTTTTAACACTTAATTAAATCTTTTAACTATTCTCAGCTGTCGGGACCCTTCCATCCGCATTTAGTAGTTTTACTATATAGTTTTACACTTGTTTTACTATAAGAAATGATCCAGAATGACTTGGAATTGAGTCTTTTCTCATTGTCTTACACTGATTTTTGCCTCTCCTGTAAAGTGACTTTTTTGGTTTTGGCCACGACTTGTTTGGGATCCGGATAACAGCAGATGTTCATTTGCTTTCTCTTTGTCTGTCCCGTGCACCAGGTGAGCGGTGGGTCCTTCCTCACCTGTGTGCGGTCAGAGGGGGGGAAGCAGGTCCACCAGCTCTGGAGGCAGTTCAGCGGGACGGCCTGACGTCGTCCTCACCAGAAGTCCCTCACCATCGTCCTCACCAGAAGTCCCTCACCATCGTCCTCACCAGAAGTCCCTCACCGTCGTCCTCACCAGAAGTCCCTCACCGTCGTCCTCACCAGAAGTCCCTCACCGTCGTCCTCACCAGAGGTCCCTCACCGTCGTCCTCACCAGAAGTACCGAAAACATGAAGGAAAGGAGCTGAGGCGTCATCATCTCCCGTCTCCGCCCACCATCCATGTACTGCATGTAGCAGCAAAACCTTGCATGACTTCTTTAATACGGGACGTCCTCCCTCCTCTTAACGCTTCCAGTGGGACGGACTGGGGGCGTTCACTCGTGATGCAGTACGTCATTTGCACATTCCAAACCAAAACACTCATTTTCATATGCAGTAAGAAGCTACTCTGTGTGTTGCCATGGCAACCGAAGCCCAGTTCACACTCAGGAGTGGAGGGTAAGACCTCCCCGGAAGACTAAAGTACACTAAAACCGTAAACACGTATCACACTATAATAATTTAAATTATTCTTATTATTGGTCAGTTCTTGGTGCCGCTTGAGATATTGGCACTGTTCCAACTCGGACACGTTCGCTGCACCTCCCTCCAGCGCACTTGTACACAAGCACGCCTGTTTATTTCCTGTTCTTTTACATCAAGATTTAAGATTCTTTATTTGTCACATGCATAGTTATACAAGTACAGTGAAATGTATCCTGAACCGCTCCTTTTATGACTGGGCAAACATTATAAATAAATAAGTATAATTTCAAATTAAACACAAATCTGAAAAAGTTCTAAAACACAAAAGTAAAAAAAAAAAAAAAAGTACAAGTGAAGTATAAATCAGTTTAAAAATTAAGTGCAGTTTTAAATTTAGAAACACGAATCTGAAAATTTCTTAAACACAAATCTATAAAAGTAAAACAGCGTAAACATGGAGCAACAAAGTAAGGTTTTAATTTCAATTTCTTGTTTGTTGTTGCAGTTTTATAGCAACTCCTTCAGTCAGTAGTTCCACAGAGTTCTCAGTTACTAACAGAAGGAAGCCTGGATACGGTTCTGCGGTCAGGGATGTATCTAGAACTTCCAGAACGTCTCTTTTCTCACAAATTCAGTCCCAGCTATTGTACATGAAAGCGATTCCACAGTGACATAATGATATTGGTAATTAATTTAACAGGTAGAGCTTCCAGTTGTCTGTAGGTCTGAAGATCTGGAAGGCCTTGAGGTTCTCCGTCCAGTTGGAGATATCCCACCGCTAGCCCGACGTTATCTAGACTACCACCTTCTAACTTGATTAAGCATCCAATTATACCGTCAGTCTCCTGTGCTACTCCTTGCTACTGTGGTTTCGTGATGGATGGACTTCAGATAGTTAGAAAAAAGACCACTTTCTTTGTCCTCTGCACTAAAAATCAAGTCCTAAATTGTAGCTTGGGTTGGGAGATCAAGTGTCTAAATGCTAAACTTACGAAAACTGACCACGTTCAACAATTTAAACCTCAGAAACCTCGAGTGTGAACTGGCCTCACAATACATTCCAACATTTATGCATCTGCTGGGCCGCAGTGAGAAGCAAGGGCATGTGCGTCCAACCCCAGGTTGTTTCTTTACCTTATTACGAATTCCTTTTTTGCATGCAACAGTAAGACGCCTTTATTCTTATGCATGCGTTTTGGCGCCCCTTGGTGAAATGACAATATATTGCAGTTCACATACATTTAATATACAATTACTGTAAATTTACTGCATATGACATATTTAGGGGGAATTAAAACAAACTTGTCTGAGTCTTATCAGATATTAGGACACACTTTGTCTTATTTTTATGATAAACAAAAAATGGTGTGCTATATATAAATATATATATATATATATTTATATAGCTCACAATTTTTTGTTTGTGTGTGTATATATATATATATATATATAGCACATCTTTTTTTCTTTTTTTTTTTTTTCCCCCCCCAGGTGTGTTCCCTGTGAAGAGCTTATTTATGAATCAGTGATATGTAATTTGAATAGGGGTGTTCAAATATTTGCGTATATTCAATATTGAAATGAGCCAGTCTTAATAATAACACTATTACAATGCTGGAGTTTTGTCAGTTATATGCTGTTACGTTTGATGACTATTTATGCACAGACTGATATAATGTGTGCTAACGAGTGTGTAGGTCATTGTAGGTCAGTGTAAATACAGGTGACTGAATGGGGCCGGAAAGAGAACAAGAGGAACCCACTAGAAATGAAGGAATCACTCGAAGGAACTTTTAAAAAACTTGTTTTGATACGTGACCAGCTGGTGGCGCTATTTTGCATCGTCTCTCCCTAGAAGACTTAATAGATTTCCTCTGTTTATTATAACCTATTTGAGACATTCGAACACATATCTGAACTTCTTTGTTGTAGTTTTACAGCCGCTCCTTCGGTACAGAGCTCCATAGAGCGGTTCTCCATTTCTAACTGACTGAGACCTGGTTAAACTACAGTTCTACAGTCAGGGACATATCTAGAACTCCTCTTCTTTCACAAAAGTGCTCCCAGCTACTGTAAACGAAGGCGATTGGCTGATTCCACTGTCCCTTTATTTGGTTGGTGGTTCCTCAGACAGTCTGAAGGCCCAAAGTCGAGAAGGCCTTGAAGGTTCTCCATCCTACAGGGGTGTTTTCTATGCAGAAAGAGTGAAAGAGAACAAGAGGAACCCACCAGAACACTGAAATGAAGGGAACACACAAACAAACTTGAACAAACTTGTTTTATTAAGTTTGTAAATGTTGCATTTTCTTCTTAGTTAAGGGGGTCTTTGGATAATAAAGAGTCCGACTGGTCATTTTCATGCAAAATTACAAAATTTTCTCAAGATCAAATGCATAAACGTAATTCCTCGCCTCTATGCTGCTTAAACGATGACGTATGCATTCCTCTGTTACGACCCAAAGACGAGAACGTGTGCATATTATTGTTTGTGTGTTCATGAAGGTTTATGATGTGGTTATGATACCCTAATTTTTAAAAATTGTATCTTTTTTTTGGTTTTAATGTAACGGTTACTTTTGCACGGCCTGCGTCGGCTGCCTGAAGGGTCTTGGAAACTTGATGTATCTCAAAGCTTGCAGTTCAAATTAAATTTAAAAAAAATTAATTCACAAATAAATGGCATTTTCTTGTCCCATACAAACAGGTTCTCCAGGGATTTTTTCACAGCTGAGTACTGACCCAAGCGATTTTCCCCAGGCGAGGTGTTCCTGGCTGCTTGCTTCACGTGGTGAATGTGTTAAATGGTTAAAAGCAGAGGAAGAATGTGCTGTGGTGTGTTCACGTATGACAGAATGATCACTTTCACTTTAAAGGTGAAGTGTGGTCTGCATTTAAAATAGGAATTCCATCAATAATTTTTTAAAGTTTCTTTAAAATAATAGGTTACACGGGTTAAATACAGAGAAAGATTTTCACACTGTGTGCTGTGGTTCACACACATACATACATACATACATGTATGTGCGTATGTATATCTATAGAGAGAGAGAGATAGTAAAATATAGTAAATTTGTGTATGTTAATACATATATATAGTAAAAATATATAATATAAATTTGTGCCTAACGGGGTTGACTGATATTTAAGATCAGATCGATATAAACACACACACACACACACACACACACACACACACACACACACACACACACACACTGTCCCAAACTGCTTTTTACTGCACTAAACAGTTAAAACCCCAGCATCAGGAGTATATGAGGAAGGTGTAGGGTACAGACGTGGATTGGGACGCTCCCTCCTCACTGACGCGAGACTCTGCCTCCTCTGTGTTTACGATCTTAAGACGAATCTCTGTTCTTCTACTCGCCCCGACTCGGACCGGACCAGACTCAGACCCGATTTCGACCCGACACCGACCGGCTGGACTCTGACGAGCCCCTTTATTTCAAACATGTGTTGGAGAGAACTGTGCTAATACTCAGCCAGCGCATGTCAGGTGGGCTGTTAGCTTAGCCTCGCCTCGCCTAGCCTCCTTGCCTGCTAGGGTGTTTTTTAACCATTTTTCCTCTGTTTTATCCAGGATGAACTGGATTTTCCCCCTGTCCAAGGGCTCCGGGCCGGTCCCGGCTCCTCTGACCAGTCTCCAGAAGCAGAGACAGAGACAGGTCGAGTCCCTCCGAGCGGCTCACTCCTCGTAAGTTGTTTTGGTTAGCATTTAGCCAAACAAACCTCCGAAATGACCCTTTTCGGCATAATTTGTCGAGTTTCTTGTGTTATAACGACGTTGTTACGGTCTGACCAATGTATAGAAACCTTTTTATAACGCTGTCAGAGCCGTTAAAATGCTTAAAATGTTTTTTTGGGGGAAAATGCTGACTAACTAGCCGCTAGCCGTGGGGACTTTCTCTGAGGCGCGTCCCAAATGTCACACTCCCTCACTGCACAATTGAGGCTGTTGTTGTGCAATTCTATGGGTGGTGCCATACTTTTATGTGCACTATGTAGTGGGGAAGGGTGCGATTTGGGAGGAGCCCTCGTGCATCAAAGTTAGTGCTAGAAAGGTGGTCTGTATTAGACAAACGAAACCAAAGAAAGGAGTTTTTTTGTGTCAAATTTGTTGAATATGTTGATTTAACAAGGTATCCTGTGTGATAAGGAGTTAACGGGTTTTTACGAAAGAGCTAATAAAGGAGAAAAGTCATGTGAAAACGTTCATTAGATTGTAGCTAGGGAACTTTCTGTGTGCGTCCCAATTCCCAAACTCTCCGTCTGTACTAACTAGGCTGTTGTAATTCACTTCTTTTGGTGTTTCCCAGTACTTTTTCATACTATTTAGTGCAGGAGGATGTGGATTGGAACGCGACCTGTGTACCTCAGATTAAAGTATTAGTTCTGCACTGTTTGTACTCGGAGCCCAAAGAAAAGCTCCCAATCCTTATTAAAGCACCTGGGCACAGCTCTTAATTTAGTAGCCTCCTGGTCAGATTATGTTGGTCCAGATTAAAGCTACACAATGTGGACAAAATGATCAGCATCGCAGTTTTTACCGCAACGTATTCCGATTGTGGTGACTTTCAATGCATTTTAGGGCCCATATCATCACTTTTGGGATACCTGTCACAATATTAAAGTGCTCATATCACTTTTCTAGACTTGAATAGGCTTATGGTTTCTAAATACTGTTTCAGTGTTCTGATAGTAATATCTTTCATGATATTAAAGGGCCCATATTATCAGTTCTGGGATACTTGGCACAGTATTAAAGGAGTCAAATCACTTTTCTAGACTTGAAAAGGCTTAATGTCTGTAAATGCTGTTTCAGTGGGGTTTTTTAGTGGTAGCTTTCATGATATTAAAGGGCCCGTATCATCACTTTCGGTATACCTGTCACGATTTTAAAGGGCTCATAGCACTTTTCTGGACCTGAAAAGGCTTAAAAACACCTCAGCCAATCAGAGTCTTTATAGATTAAAATAATTAGACTTTTGTTGGATTATATGAAGACCTCGATTCATCAGGACACCCAGTAACTCGCCTCATTTGCATATGTCAGTGACTGATATCGCATTAAAAATTAACATGCACTATATTGTTGAGCCCGAAAATCAAGTCCTTCTTACTGCTGCATCGACAGTGAAAGTATATAAATGCAGAATTGAGATGAATTCATTAGAAGTGTTTCAGAGAAGTTTGTAGAGAAACTCCCTGTTTACAGTGGTGGTGAATGGAGCCAGATGTCAGTGCAAATCTAAACCAATTTAGACTGAAGTTTACGTACGTAAACAAACGACTGCGTCACGTCCGCTGGATTACATGTGTGTGGGATGTTTTTGAGGGAGCTGAATGGGAGCCCGGCTGTATGTGAGTCAAACTGTATTGTTTGAATTTGATCCGTTCCGGTTCGTATTGGTTCCACATTTCAATTCCATAAGAAAGAGAAGAAAAGGAGGACAAATGTAAAGATAACAGTAAATATCTTCACTCTGAACAGTATGTAGCTGGGGTCTGATTTAAGGTTCGAAACTGGAAATAGGTTCCAAATTAGAACCAATAAGAAAATATCAAGTGTAATCAGGTTTAATTTGTGTAGTTATTTTTATGTGATGCAGTCACACTGCTGCTCTTCTTCTTCTTATTATTATTATTGTTATTATTCTTATTATTATTATCATTATCATCATTTTAGAGCTGGAATTGGACACCTCTTCTTCTCCGGTTCCAACATTATAATCCGGTGTGGTGTACGTACATGTTGATCAGGAGCCGAGTATTGATCTAATCTCGATTTAAAATCTGTCATTTCCCCCATAGATCTGCATTTATAAAACATTGGCCATCGTGACTGTGTCACTCTGAGCTGCTGGCAGAGAAAAAAAAAAATAAAAAATCAGGAAGAGAATAAAAGGCGAGTTAAAAAAAAAAAAGCAAGAACGTGTGTCGGTCTCAAACATGGATGACGGCAAACGCGCTTCACTTCAGTGGACAAGAAACAGAAAAGGCTGCATTTACATTTACAGCGTTTAGGAGACACTTTTATCCAAAGCGACTTCCATTCCCTAACTATAGGGGGCAGTCTCACAGTCTCCCTGGAGCCACTGGGGGTTAAGGGTCTTGCTCAGGAACCCAGTGGTGGTGCTGAAGGTAGGATTCGAACCCACAACCTCTTGGTACAGATGCAAGTATCCTACACAGTAGACCACCACACACATATTCATGTACTGCCACAATGATGGTTTTATCCACTCTGATATAGAGCCCAGTTCTCCGTTCTCGACTCCATGTTCAAATGATTTTCCCGGATATGTAATATTTTACTGGTTTCCATTCCTGGTAAACTGGTCCACTGTTCTGGTTTTCTTGGCCACAGAAGTCTCTCGGGACTATTTTTCCCCTCATAACACCCTGCGTTTACCTCTACGCTGTAAATGGACTAATTAAACCTTTTTAGGACAGAAACGTTTTATACCACCATCGTAAACAGTGTCTCCTGGAAGATGTTCGGAGCTGTTTTCTCTAGTAACTTTATGTGAGGGAGCTTTTAGAGGCACTAAACTCATCGCATGTCTGGTTCCGTTCCGTGTCCAGGTCTTATAGACTATTTTGCACATTCAGTTACGCAGAAATGAAGTGGAATTCCCTTTAATAAACAAATATAACCTGTAACGTTACCTGTAGTGTCTGTAGTGTGTCTGGTGACCTGATATGCGATGTTTATTCCAGTATTGCAGAGATCCAGAAAGACGTGGAATACAGGATTCCCTTCACGGTCAACAACTCCACCGTCAGCATTAACATGTAAGTTAATGTAATGTTTAGTGTGTGTATGTGTATATGTGTACACACACACACACACACACTTGTTTTTTGGGGGGTTTTTTGGAATGTATATACAGTAAACCTCGACTTTAATGCGGATCAACAGTAGCGGTTTCAGTCCATCGCGGATTTTTCTGAGAACCAAACTAATCATTTTTGGCTGAAACCCGCACTAAGGTGGTAACTGCAGATTTCCTCTGCATTTATTTATTTTTTTATTTTGTTTTATTTTATTTTTTAACTTTTGTGACGTCCAGGCCTCGTCCGAGGACGTTACAGCTTTTTTTCGTGGCAATATATAATTTTTCATTCATTTAAGTGCTAAATTATTAAGAAAAACATAATTTACTAATTTTGTAACTTAAATATGAATGTAAATTCAGCTGCGTTTCCATATAAAAAATAACGAATTTTTTTTGTACTGTGGCGAGAAACACAAATAAAGGCGTCTTGGGAGGTGAAACACTGCTGTACTCAGAGGCGGGAGGTTTGAAAGTAGCCAATCCGAGAGCGTTATT
>JBBJLS010073037.1:0-10007 GCA_037577275.1 Bryconaethiops microstoma
CCCTCTCCCCCATCACTCAGTATAACTGTCCTCTCTCTCTCTCTGGGTGGGTAGGGTGGTCCTCCCTCTCCCCCATCCCTCAGTATAACTGTCCTCTCTCTCTCTCTCTGGGTGGGTAGGGTGGTCCTCCCTCTCCCCATCAATTAGTATAACTGTCCTCTCTCTCTCTCTGGGTGGGTAGGGTGATCCTCCCTCTCCCCCATCACTCAGTATGACTGTCCTCTCTCCCTGGGTGGGTAGGGTGGTCCAACCTCTCCCTACTCTTTCAGTGTGATTTTGGCCAGTGCCAGCTTCTGTTAGCTGAAGCAACGGCATTGGCAATTAGTTTTCTTCTCCAATCTTGTTTATTCTGTCCAAAGATTATTATTAGAATCTCAATAAATAGTTGCATTAATGTATTTAATATATGAAAGGGGTGCCTTATTCTCTAAAACAGGATTTGGATAAAGCCTGTGAGATACAATGTATAAGATATAAGGGACTGTAAGAAGTCAGGGTTGATGAATTGTGATATATATTAGTATCTGGTGAAAACGAGGCTGGAACCAGGAGCTTAGGGCCTCAAACATGTTGAGTGATTTCTTCCAAATTTCAAGATTCAAGATTATTTAACTGTCCCACACATGGATATACAAGAACAACTTGTAGGGAAACGTGGCCTGAAACATCCGTAAGACTGCAATATAGTCACAATAGATTAAAGAGAAAAATAAAGGCTAAAAATAAGTCTTAAAAAATGTAGTGTATGGCGGGGGGGGGGGCGGTGTTAGTGGATGGCAGAAATGTAAAATAATCCTTACCAGCTAAGTGGGACATAAGTAGCTGACTGTTAGTGTCCCCTACTGGATATATTTAGAACTGCAGTAACAAAAACAATTCAAATTATTGTTAATTCTAATATCTGTAGTATGATTTTGAGAAGCACTTTTTCAGAAAAACCAATAAATATTCAAAGTCTGCAAAACTCTATTTGGTGCAAGCCAAATCTTTTGGCCTCCAAGAGTGAAAAGGTCTTTCTTTTCTAACACTCTTTCTCACACACACACTCTTGTCCACTTCGATTACATTCTCTGCTGCTGAAGTTGAGCCGATGAGAGATGACCATCTGCAGGGAAGGAAGCTGGTGCTGAATCCTAATCGGCTGGATGTGACTGACATGCCAGCAAAGCTTTTTCTCAGACAATTCCCATTGGACGAGATGAGCCGAAGTGTGGGACATGTCAACAGAGCAAGTCGAAGACAGATGAATTTGTCCAGTCTCTGGTAGAAAGATGACCTGACCTGTGACTCCCGAACCTTCAGTGCAATGACATTCAGCCAATCAGTCGGCTTTGGTCATCAGTGACTGATCAATTTAATCTGCCTATTTTAGACTTGTCGATATTGTCATCAGACTCAAGTCAGTGTGTATGAATATGTATAGCAGACTGGCAACATATGAATGTCTTGGAACATCTATGAAAATGACTCGCAAAACTCTTCATCTGTGTAGTTGTTGCTAACATTAGAAGGCATCTGAACTGGCCGGCTGATGTGAGAACCTCTCTTATGCCTTCTCTCCTGATGTAGTTTCAGGATAAAAGATACCTGGAGAACAAGCGTTCTTTGTTACACCAAGCGTTCTTTGAATAATACCTCTTTGAATACGTTCTTTGAATAATACCTTCGGGTCACAAATCTTTCAGCAGGGGAGTTTTTTTCTACAGTTCCACCCATTGCTTTTGTCTGTGCGTTGGTTCCACATTAAAGTTTGACAATCCATTAATTTGTATTATGAATCGTTCATGTATTCGCCCATGTTGCACTGATTAACTACAGAGCAGCTGTATATCTCCTCATATATGAGAAGACAATGCTCAATGCTAGTGTCACTTTCTTGACTTTGACTCATTTGACAGGATGATTATGTGTGTTGTACAGCAGCACAAGCTGTGGTTGCTGTGGTTACAGTGCCATAGTAGTTATGAATAATTAGGAGGAGACAATAAATACACCATGAAGACGGTTTATAGAGATGTCTAACCAAAACAACAGCTTGGCAGAGTCGTTTGTCTGTGTTACTTCGTCAGTTATGCTCAATCACTGTCCAAAATGTAAAGATTTGACTCGTCAAACAGCGAGACTGTGTTTCTTGGTTGTGTGTGTTGTGCTCTTGAGTGTCCTGCATGACGCTCCGTCCGTCAGTTGGTGCATCAGGTGTTTAGTGTGATTTACTTATTGATCAACTGTCCAAAAAAAAGTATAAATATAAAACTCTGAGTGTAAATATAATGGCATGCCAGCCGTAATCCTGAATCTCCATCAACCTGCAGGGTTACATTAGGAGATAGAACATGTTAGAATGTTCATTGCTGGACGTTCCAAAACACATCAGTGTGATGGTACACTTTAATGGCAAGTAGTCAGCGGTGCAGTCATGTGACACTACACACTCAAGGGTTAAAGAACAAAGAACAAGTCAGTTTAAGGAGCTTTAAGGACTATATGCACATTGCGTTATTTCAACTTAGTGAAGATTGTTTGGTTTAGACCTTCTGACTTTTCAGCTTGGTTTAAACCAAAATAGTAGGTGTGAAAAATGCCTTGGACAAACCAAAAATTGGATCCAACCAAATAAGGTGGAGGACAGGAGATCTGAAGACTTGAAGATAAATAAACTGCACAGATTTTGTACAGCATTGTATACTGGAATGTTAGACCAATCTTTGTTTTCATTTCAGATTTCACATTTTTGGCCATAAGTTTCTCTGGCCTCATTAACGCAGCACCTCTAGTTCTTCTTCTTGTTCCATTTATCTGTTTGCCATGTGATTCATCAAGCTGCTGATGCATTGCTAATTAATTATGACGTTACAGGTGCGTTGGGATGGCGTAGCTTGACTCTCTCTGCAGATCCACAGTCCTGGCTGGGTTCTGCGGGTGGCAGCAGCACTCAGCCTAATGGAACAGAACCATCAAATCCTCCAGCTTTTTCAGACAAGACACCGATCATGGAAAGTATGAGTGCGAGAGAATGTGACAAGAACCATAAAAGCACATTTACATTTATGTATGGACCACTTATGGGATCCTGCGACATCTGAGTGAGTTAAAGAAGAGAGAGAGAGGGTAACATAGCACGACTAAAGATTCATTTATAAACCATTTTTATCAACCTTTAGTCATTACAGTCATTTATCTGCATTATTCACACTAAAGGATGCAAGCATGCAAGCAAATACAGCTATTGCCATCATTTAATTATGTGAGGAAATGCAGTTATTACATTAATTACACAGTTATTACAGTCATATGTCATGTAATTAAATAAGCAAATACAGTTATAATGTAATTATTAGTGTCTTCTTAAGTTTTATTTTATAGCTGAAATTGCTGCCTGTTCTCTTCTTACAATTGTTGAAATATTTCAACATCAAAATATCCCCCTTGGTGCACAAAGTTTTTGTTTGGTTGATCAGGGGCCGAGTATTGATCATTTGAAAAATACGTTTTTGTGGTCGAGTGCACTTTGAGAGAGAGAGAGAGAGAGAGAGAGGAACGGTTAAGTTATGTGTGTCAGAGAGAGAGTCTGTGACATCATGAAAGGAGACTCATAAACGAACTTCCAGATGTTAAAGCTCAAGTCAGTTATAAAAAATGACGTGTCACTATTTACTGTGGTTTAATTAAAAAGAATCAGACCCTTAACGCAGCTACGGCGTGGTAAGACCCGGCGAGTTCACGCCTCCCCAGTGGCGCACCATCTCTGAATCAGGTGAATGTGGTTCAAATCCAGGGTGTGAGCAGATTTTTTTTTTAACTAAAACTCCAAACATTGGTTTTACAGCAACCACACAATCACACTTCACATTTTCTCACAGAAACGCATTCAGTTTAATTATGCAATTGTTAGTGAATAAAGTCATTTCATTATGCAATTATTAGTCATTTCATTATGCAAATGCAAATGCATTTGTGACAGTATTATGTAAACAAATTATGTAAAGAAATACAATATTACAGTAACTAAGTGAGCATACAGTTATTAGTCTTTCAATTAAGAAAGCTAATACAGTTACTACCGTAATTATTTTATTATGTAATAATTTCAGCAAATACCAATTTTACAGCCATTTAATTATGAAAGTAAATACAGTTATCATGGCAATTTAATTATGTAATTTTGTAAGCAAACACGGTTATTACAGTAATTATACAGTCCTTACAGTAATGTATTTATGTAATTATGTAAGCAAATACAGTTACTGCAGTCATTACAGTCAGTAATTTAACTGTTAGTTATATAGTAAGGAATTGCAATTATATGCAATTAGTTTTTTCCGTAAAAGAATAGACACCAATAAGTTTTTACTCACAAACAGAAATGTGGTGTGAACTGAAAGACTTCAGGACAAAAGTCTAAAGATCAGACGTGATGCACAGCACACACACGCGCACATCAATTCCAACAAGTCAGACGAGTGTGAAAAGAGCTCCCGGATTCGGACGGTTCTGTGGTGACATATTTGTCACTCAGGCTGCCACAATTAGGATTAAAACCGTCCGTCAGCAGCCAGGAAAACGGCTATTCATTTACTGGCAATATGACAATAAAACTCCAATCGCTCCCCGCCGCCCTGCAGGGAGAGAAGTGTAAAAATAACGGTCCACCCTAAACGATACTGTTTCAGCAGAAATGGAAAAGTGCCTTCACTTTTTTTATTACTTAAGCAATAACAGTCGATGTATGAAGACACGGCTTTACAAAGACTGCAGTGCAAATATCAGAGAGTGGAAGAGAAAAAGTGATGAAAGAAAGAAAGAAAGCAAGCCAGAAAGAAAGAAAAAGACAGAAAGAAAGAAATATACAATACTGTGCAAAAGTCCTGATCCCCTCCCCATTATTTATTCATATTTTGCTTCCAAAGACCCAGACTTTCTTATATTTTTAAGGTAGTCTTGAGGAACAGTTCTCCAGGCTTCCTGAAGGACTTTCAAAGACTCAACCAGTTTCAGAAAAATGTTTTTTGTCTGTTAAGCCCCACAGTAACCTACGTGTCAATCATTCAAGCAAAACAAAGACCATCTAACTTAAGTCCTGAACCAGCGAAGAAACAGTAGCAGATGATTCCAGATGATCAGGTGGTGATCAGTATACTGGTGGTGCTGAATGCTGAGTGGTTGGAACTCCTTTATCTAGGCTCCTTGTTTCTTAAAGCACTTTGCAGCCTGTCACAGTAAAACGTGTTCCCATTACTTTCATTTAATCTACTCAATATGTTAAAGATAAGACAGTTTGATGGGCACAAAATAAAATTTTTGTCCTAACAAGGTGGTACAAAGCAAAATAGAAAGAACCTTTTGCACAGTACTGCATATTATAGCATGTAATTTGCTCTTTTGTCATCATTCATCACTGGTCAATTTCTGACCTCAGAACTGCTGTTGACCAGACATTAATCGGGTCTGACACTGGTGTGGTGATAGTGTGTGTGGTAATATGTGTGGCGCTGATATGAGTGTGGTGGCAGTGGTGGTCATGTAGTCAGAAACTGACCAGGGTTGAAGGTTTACATGAAGAATAATACCAGCTGTGCTTCAAAAGATGGGCTCCAGTCTCTTACTGCACACGAGTTTCTATTAAAGTGGCCAGCAAGCAGTAACTGATGCAAAAGTGGACAGAAATAAAATGCCACTAGGGTGGAAAGTAAGCCTCGATCTTGATGCATCCCAAAGTAAATGTAGTTCACTATGTAATCCTGTAATTACTTATGTAAATACTGCCTACTTACGTAATTATATTATCAGCAGTGTTGAGCTTGTAGGGGCTACAGAGATGGATGTTATTATTACAAATAAATCTGCCTTTAGGCTGCTGTTATGGAAACCAAAGTCACTAAGCAACAAATCTACAAGGACGATGTAAAGACTCAATTATACAGGGCTGTTGAATAATTTGTACAGAATTCAATGAAGGAGCAGTGGCATCATTAATTCTAATTCCTCAAACTACAAAAATGTGAAATTAAAACCTCACAATTTATCAATGAGCATATATATGCATCATACACAATCAAAGAACATATGCATCAAATATACAGTCAATAAGTAAAGGTGTCAGCACAGATATATGTCATGTATGTCTTTTCATTCCTTTTTGCACAGCTCATTTGGTTACTGTGCCTTTAGGACTCATATATGATATATGTAAATGAGCTCTGTTCTGATTGGTTGCTTTGCACTCATTTGAAAAGCACTCTGGGCTGATGCATCCTTTATAACTTCAGAGTGCATGGGTGGGGCTAAACTTATTTTATAGTCATCAGCAGCTGTGAACATATATAAAGTGTAAAGACACATTTCTCCATGAGCCACGGAACAACATAAAACAACATTAAACGTTCATCAGAGTGCAAGTTACAGCAGAGACAGTAAACAATAGACAAACAATAAATAGACAACTGTAACAGCAGTGTATGTGACAGTATAGTTAGGTGGACGTTACGTAAACCTTCCAGATTGATGAGTATTGCGTCATTAGTATGATTATTGTACAGGAGGCAGTTAGGAACATTGAACAAAGTGCAGGGAAAGAAAGAAACAATACACTAAATAGACAATGCAGCAAAGTGACAGTAGTGAGAATGGGATGTGAATCTGAGACAGTACAGTAAGCAGACCATGCAGAAGTGGGAAGCGTACAATATCAGTCAATGTTTTTTCTTTTTATTTCTTTTTATTTTATTTAGAAAATATCACTTTGTAAACATAGATATGATATCACTATGTAAACATATTCTATTATTGCACAAGGATCATATGCTATTGCACTGGAAACATATTCTTCTCCAACAGGAGATACTTAGCAGCACAGAAGCCACATTGATAAGTGTAAATTGATAGTTAATCAACTCAAGTAACAGGACTTAAGGGTTCCTGTAGAGGCAGTAAACAGGTAAAGGGCAGGTTGTAACTGAAAGTCCAGAGTGTAATATGAGAAGTATGTACAGTTGTGACGGCAGAGCCTGGGCTCCTCAGCGTCAGCAGGCAAACGCTTCTCTCTCGGCTGATTCAGCACCATGGACAGCCACCGCTGCGCTAGACAGGGCATGAGGGCGGTGCTCTAGAACAACACACAGCTTCTTGTGAGTAAGACTGCAGGTATTAAAAAGCCTGGACAGAACAGGGTGAGGAGTTGCAGTTGGTGCTAACACCAATAGGTGGTAGTAGCCTGGTGGGTGAAACACTGGCCTTTGAAACTGATGACCATAAAGCTACAGGTTCAACACCCCACTTTCTACCACTGCGTCCTTGAGCAAGACACTTAACCTTCAGTGTCTCCAGGGGGACTGTATCCCTGTAACTAATGATTGTAAGTCACTCTGGATCTGCATCTGTCAAATGCCCTTTACCTAATGAACCTCGAGCTGCCTCCTTACCTGTTCTCTCCCTACACACACCAGCCCAGAGGATGTCCCATCGAACTATGTGTGGACTATGTGCGGACCTGGCTTCCTCAAAGTACCGTCTGACCAAAGAAGGGTAGGACTACTCCATCCACCACCCTTCACCGCTCTCTTCATGCTGCACTACCACACCAGCACTTTCCCCACACCCTTTGTAAATAAACTACACCATTCAGAGCACCTTTACGTGACTTGAGTGGTTGGTCCTGTGCTCTCCAAACTTGGTATTACCTACAAGTATAAAGAGAGATAGTTCTCTGAAATGTCCTGGTTAACCAGGGAATAGAAATTTATGTGAATTCAGAGCTAGGAGGAAATATGTAAGTGCATTCCTTTTCATTACAAAAACAGTGAATTCAGGTCTGTTTCCTTATGTGGACTGCATAAACCAATAAGTGAAAGGTAGTTATTGAAGCTTTTTGAAGATATAACATTTAACCCATATTTGAAAAATAGTCTAAATTGCTTTTTTTTTTATCAGATGAGCCCTTTAACCAACCCTCACAGCTTGCTCTGACAGCAACAAGCCCACACACACACACACACACATACACACACACACACACACACACGTCAATGCACACACCCCTGTCAATGAAGTGTAGTCTGTTTCAGTGTGTTACAGCAGTGGAGTGTGTGAGGCGGTGGAAATGACACTGGCTTAAGAAGTGCGTGGATGACTGCTCTCATCTGAACAGGCTTTAAAGAGGAGAGAGACGACTCACAGTGTGGGAGTGGGCTGTGCGTGTGCGTGTGTGTGTGTGTGTGTGTGTGTGTGTGTGTGTGTGTGTGTCTCTGAAAAGTGCTCTAAGCAATGAATGCATACATTGAATAATGAATATACATATATATACAATCTATGAGTGTATGTTTTATATATACATACAGTGCTGTGAAAAAGTATTTGCCCCCTTCCTGATTTCTTTCTTTTTTTTTTTGCATGTTTGTCACACTTAAATGTTTCAGATTATCAAATAAATTTAAATATTATGGAAAGACAACCCAAGTAAACACAAAATCCAGTTTTTAAGTGATGATTTTATTTATTAAGGTAAAAAACTATCCAAACCTGCATGGCACTCTGTGAAAAAGTAACCGCGCCCGGAAGGGGTATTTTACTAATTGATGGTGATTTACTTGGCATAATTATAAACAAAAATGCTCTACAAATAAGTTTAAACTCATGTCTGACCAATATCTGTACAATACAGTTCGAGCTCAGTAAACTGTCTCCCTCAGAGGCCTGGAAAGGGAGGTGGAAAGACCCCCACAGGCCCCTTTACGGAGAAAATGGCTTATTATACAAACTATATAGAATATCTTATTCTGTAAAATGACCCTGAAGTCCAGGTGTCCAGACTGGAAGTGAAGATGGAACAATGCTTCACTGAGCAAGATGGCCTTCAGGGCCAGACTGGGCATGCAGGTGTCCAGGCTGGAGGTGCCAAGAGGTTGGGGTTAAGCAAATTGGGTAATAAAATTTGATTGGTTAAAGAGCAGACTGGAGGTGTCACTGAGTATTAATTAGAACATAACTAAACCTGTAATTATTGGTTGAAACAAACAGGTGGCGATAAGCAAATTAGGTGATACAATTTTATAGGTAGAAACAAAGAATGATGGAGCTAAGTTGATAAGGAGATTGAACTTTATTGGTAGAGAATCGATCAGTGAGTTGTGTTGGAAAGGTGGGTGTTGAAAATGTATAAGAACTCATGTACAAAGCCCAGTGAAGGAGCAAGCGAGCATCAAGACTGGAGAAGAAAAGCAGCTCCCTAGGGCCACGACTGAGACCTCTGAATAAATCAGCAACGTCGTATCTTTCTGACTCCATTTGATTTTTTTGGACTTAGAAAAAGTTCCAGACTTAGTTTTATTATTCCAATTCTCCATGACACCCCCTTGTAAAATCATGAAGTAACTTTGGTTAATCACATTGTTTGAAAGGCTGAGTGCAATTCCACTAGTCACACCCAGGCCTGATTACTGCCAGACCTGTTGAATCCAGAGATAATTTAAAAAGTAGACTAAGAGATCCCAGAAAAGGAGAGACATCATGCCGTGAATTCAGGAACAGATGAGAAACAAAATAATTGACATCTATCAGTCTGGAAAAGTTGCAAAGTCATGTCTAAAGCTTTGGGATGGTGAGGGCCATTGTTCACAAATGGAGAAAACATGGAACAGTGGTGAACCTTCCTGGGAGTGGCTGGCCTACAAAAATTACCCCAAGAGCTCAGCGACGACTCATACACCATAAGAAAGAGAATGCGCAAAAATGGTATGCATGGTAGAGTTTCAGGTGAAAACCACTGCTGACCAAAAAGAACATAAAGGCTCGTCTCACTTTTGCCAAAAAAACATCTGGTTGATCTCCAAGTCTTACGGGACAATATTCTGTGGTCTGAACATTTTTGGGATGTGTGCGTCCCGTTACATCTGGCATAAAAATTTTAAAAAAGAATAACAGTCAAGCATGGTGGTAGTAGTGTGATGGTCTGGGGCTGCTTTGCTGCTTCAGGACCTGGATGACTTGCTGTGATTGATGGAACCATGAATTCT
>JBBJLS010073038.1:0-10007 GCA_037577275.1 Bryconaethiops microstoma
TTGTATCACCTAGAGTCGACCTCCACCTCACTCTCAGGGAGACCGTCCAGTGGAGACCATAGGGAGACTGTCCAGTGAGCAAATATACGGCCGAATTCTGCACCCTGGCTGTCCAAACAACCTGGAGCGATGTAGCTCTCCGGACAGCCTACTACGAGGGGTTGACTCCCCGACTTAAAGACGAGCTGGCCAGGCGAGAAGTACTGGAGACGCTGGAGGGGATGATCCAGCTCAGCCTGAGGGTGGACCTCCGCATCTGTTCCCACCCAAAGCTGACCTCTCATGCCCTGCCGCCCGCAAATCCCCAGACCAGGCCTCACCCAAAACCTCATCTTCAGCCACCAGACCTCCACCTGCCCCAGAAGCCCACTATACCGGATCCGGGGAACCCATACAGCTTGGACACACCTTCCTGTCTGTGGTGGAGAAGGAGCAACTCTATCGCAAGGGCTGCCACCTCCTGCCTACCAACCGTTTCCTGACTAACTCTCCAGGTACACCTCCAAGTGGGCCACCAAGAGATCATGACCACTGCCTTCGTTGATTTGTTATCTCGGCCTGTCACCATGACCGGCCATAGACGGTCAGCCCCTAACCATCAGTCCCATCACCCACCAGACCCAAATCATCTCCATGACCATCGGGGAGCACTCCAAAGAGAGCACTCCGTCCTTGTCACCCGTGTCACTGCCCATCATCCTGGGCCAACCGTGGCTCGTGAAGCAGGATCCACTCATCTCATGGACCCGACACAAAGTTCTAAAATGGGGCCCGACCTGTCAGGAGTTCTGCCTCCAGGTGAAGGCTGAGATGTGCTCGAGGGAGTCTGAGGCCCCTGACATTGACCTGGAGACCATTCCAGTCCCGTACCGTGACCTGGTGGGAGTCTTCAGTAAACAACGGGCCATCCAACTGCCCCCACATCACCCCTATGACCTGGCCATTGACCTCCAGCCTGGCGCGGTACCACCCCATGGTCGTCTGTTCTCTCTCTCTGCTGGGGAAACATCAGGCCATCTTCATCCCACAGGGTTCTTCTTCGTCAAGAAAAAAGACAGGGGTCTCCGCCCTTGTGTCGACTATCGGGGGCTCAACCGGATTACCATCAAAAACCATTATCCACTCCAAAGGCCTTGGAGGAGTACATTGCTGAGGGGCTCCGGCAGGGAACCATCAGGCCATCTTCATCCCCCGCGCCCATGGGGTTCTTATTCGTCAAGAAAAAAGACAGGGGTCTCTGCCCATGTGTCAACTATCAGGGGCTCAACCGGATTACCATCAAAAACCATCATCCATGACCTCCAGGACTTTAGAGGAGCATACCCAGCATGTCAGGGCAGTCCTCAAGAGATTGCTGGCCCACCAGTTGTTCTGTAAGTTGGAGAAATGAATGTTCCACCAGCGCTCCACCACATTTCTTGGTTTCGTGATCTCCTCCCAAGGTGTGGCCAATGATCCCCAGAAGCTGGAGGCTGTGCGTTCTTGGCCCCTACCCACGACGCTCAAACAGCTGCAACATTTTCTGGGGTTCACCAATTTCTTTCAGCGATTCATTAAGCGCTTCAGTTTAACTGCGGAACCTCTTACTGCCCTCACCAAGCCTTCCCAGAGACCCTTCACCCTCGACCATCACGCCATCCAAGCCGTCATGACAATCTGCACCCTGTTTACCACAGCACCCATCCTTTTCCATCCAGATCCTTCGAAGCCATTGTTAAGTTGGACACCTCTGATGTGGGCATAGGAGCCATTCTCTCACAGCGAGGTCCAGACCAAGTTGCACCCATGCAGTTTTTTCTCTAGAAAATTCAACCCCATACAACAGCAATACAGGGTAGGGGGCCGCGAGCTGTTGGCCATCAAGTGGGCTCTAGAGGAATGGAATCACTGGCTCCAGGGTGGCGGTGACCCATTCACGGTCTGGACGGACCACCAGAACCTCATCACTATCCAACAAGCAGGCGCGGTGGGTCCTGTTCTTTGAACAATTCAATTTCCACCTGTCATACCGTCTGGCTGATGCTCTCTGTCGACCACACCACGCAGAGAGCCCTCGGACGGACCCCGCTCCTGTCCTGCCATTTCACCGCATCCTGGCACCCCTCCGGTGAGGGTTGGAAGACAGAGTCTGCCAGGGGTACACCTTGGAACCTCCTCCAGCAGGCACCCCACCTTATTGCCTCTTTGTACCCTCTGGTCTGCGCCAAGACACCCTCCAGTGGGCCCACTCCTCTGCCATCGCCAGCTATCCGGGCACCTCCAGGACCCTCAGTCTCCTCCAGTGGGTCTTCTGGTGGCCCGGTATGGCCTTGGACACCAAGGAATATGTCCAGGTATGCATGGTGTGAGCCAGGGCCAAATCCACCAACCAGCCAACACCCGGCGACCTCCAACCTCTCCCTGTTCCTCGCTGTCCCTGGTTACACATTGCCCTGGATTTCGTTACTGGCCTGCCAGACTCCAACAGGAAAAACATCATCCTCACCATCAAAGACCGCTTCTCCAAGGCCATGCACCTGGTGGCTCTGGCCGGATTCCCCACAGGTAAAACCACCGTCGAATTGGTCCTAGAGCACGTAATCCGCTTGCATGGGTTCTCTGTCTCGGACAGAGGGCCCCAGTTCATGGCCAAGTTCTGGAGGGCCTTCTGCCACATGATCAATGCTACCAACAGTCTCTCCTCGGAATATCACCCCCAGACTAATGGTCTGACGGAGTGGACCAATCAACAGCTGGAGCGATTCTTCAGATGTTTCGTGGCAGATCGTCAGCGCTCCTGGGCCCGCTACCTCACTTGGGCAGAACTCTCCCACAATCTCCTTACCACCTTGGCCACCGACCTCAGCCCATTTGAGATATGCAATGGTTTCCAGCCTACGGTATTCGACCATCAAGAGCTGGAGGTTGATATACCGTTGGCCCAACAGTTGGTCTGCAGGTGCCGACGGCTCTGGATCCAAGCCCGCTCGGCCATGCAGCAGGCCAATGCTCTCTACACCCAACATCATCACCATTGGCACCCTCCGATTGTTCCACGATGGTGACAGGGTCTACCTCTCTACCCACAACATCCATCTCCACACTTAGTCCAGAAATCTATCACCCTGGTTCATTGGCCCCTACAAAATCACTCATCACATCAACCCTGTCACCTTCCAGCTCCAGCTGCCTGCCACTCTCAGGATCCACCCTGTCTTTCATATGTCCGAGTTTAAACCTGTTTTCTTTTCTCCTTTGTCTCCCCAGGACCCTGCACCTCATCCGCCTGGGATCATTGATGGTGGTCCTGTCTACACCATCCGGTGGGTCATTGATTTGCGACGCCGTGGCCATGGCACCCAGTATCTTGACGACTGGGAGGGCTATGGTCCGGAAGAATGGTCTTGGGTCCCTGGTCGCTTCATCCTGGACCCTGCACTCATCCAGGACAACTGTCGTTGGGTGTCCTTTCCGCCGGGTCTGTTTGGTGACGGTCCTGGAGAGCGGGGTACTGTCACACGCACCAGTCACGCGTCTCAGGGTATATAAACAGGAAGTTTATATACACACTGCACTCAGTCATTTGGGTCTCATGCAGGCTTGTCCCAAGCCCTCACTTCTTTGTACCTATCATGGTACGACTGGAGCCGGATAGAAATGAGGCAAGCGAGGCACAGGCGCAGATGGACATCTGGTTAGACAGGTTTATTTTGCACTATAAACAAGAAACTAAAATGGCAGGGGATCCAGTGACTAAGTAATTTCACAAGGAGAAAAAGAAACGTCCGTAACCAAGTATGCTGCCATGAAGCACAAACACCCAGTGACAGATATATATACACACAGTGCACCAATAGATGAAGGAGATAGTGATTGGGGGGTAATCAGGTACAGCTGTATGTTGTAATTAGTTCAAGGACCCGAGGCGACCCCTGTTGGTCGCAGGGAAGAGGCGCGTTTCCAGTCCCACTTTGTAGCGCCCTCTGGTGGCCATGAAGCGGGACTGCAACAGAGAGTCATTACCGTCGAGGCGACCTCTGTTGGTCGCCGGGCAGAGGGGAGTTAACAGTCCCAGTCCGTGGTGCCCTCTGGTGGTCGCGGAGCGGGACTGTGACAGATTACAATAAAAGTGGTTTTACTTCGCCAGACATCGTATATCTGATCTTGTCAGGCAAGTATTTTTTTTTTCACAATGGTGGAGTGATCCATCTAGAACTTAATGTATAATGAGTAAAACAAATGTCTTGTTGGTTCCACCATCTGGTCTATTGTTTCCACATGAGTTGAGATATCACTTTTCACTTGTATTTCATGGCTGTCCAAAAAAAGAATCTCTAAAATGGTAACTTTACAAGAGAATTCAAAAACATATTTATGGAGAAACATTTCATTTAAAGTAATTTTGAAGTGTGCCTATTGATTCATTCAGGATGAAAGTTTCACACAGTTAAAGTGCAGATACTATGTTCAAATGATGTAAGCCTTGGCCTGCAAGTTTGATCCCTGATGGCGTTACAATCATTCGTACTGGCCTCACTCTCTTTGGGTAAGTAGGATGACTCTCCATACGTCTGTAAGCTGATGTAACAGAATTGGTGGTTAGTGTTCTCCTCCAAACGTGTTGAGCTGTCCAATAAACTTGCATTAGCGGCATTTCGAGAAGATTAGGAAACATGCTCAGCTTCACCCTAACAGCATTGGTGGTTGTCACAAACACCTCGGACATAGAGAGACTGACACCATCGGGCAACGTTAAATAATAATCTTAATTTATTATAAAAGATCATTTCATAAGTCAGTAAATGGAAAAACAAAGAAGGTAAAATAAAATGGCATGCATATCAGTATAGTGTAATAAGTGCATAAGAAAATCAAGGCCGTTGGGAGTAACTGCAATCAGCCGACTGAAAACATCAGGCCAGACCAGGTGAGAGAGTGTGAATGAGGCCACAGGTCACAGACAGCATAAAACCAGCCACCTTCCAGCTCCTCCTGCAGGTTGGAATACAACAGGCATTAGATATTAGAACAATAGCTACAGAGTCTGGTGCCCAAGAGCACTATTCTGGCATGGAGAGGAAGAAGCGTAACGCGGTACAGCACGGCAAAGCCGGGGCGTCACATCGTGTAGTGTTATTGGGGGAGTCCAAGTTAGTGTGTGGAATTGAAAACGACTAAACTGGGGAGAAACTGGGTGGATAAATAAATAAACAAATAAATAAATAGAGCTACACCTTAATCTTACATTCATAAATGGAGTAGAATAAAATGAACAAAAAGAAGTGACTGGTAAACAAGGATTATAATGGTCACTATAGTCCAAATCCAAGAGAAAACCTGGCTGCGAAAACTATGCATTTATAAAAGATATGTTGTGCCCTACAATGAGATCCACTGTAGAGCATTGACCTTGAACTCGTGTTATTGTGCTTATCCCACAGTTTATGATTTTTAAAGTTCAATTCTGAAACAACGATGACATAAAAACTGATAAACACTAATGTTGTTTACAATCTAGAGACACAGATCTAGAGATGCTACAGATAAATGCAACTAAATGAGAAATTGCAAAAACTTAAGGATGTTTTTTCTCTTCTTTTTTCTCTTCTTCTTTTTCACTCTCCTTTTCTTCTTCACTGTGGGGGGGAGGGGTAAGCTCACAGCAACTTTAATGACCACGTTTGTAAAATGAAACCACAAATTAAAAATAAAGTTGTCCTCCGAAGAGGGGGGGTGGTGGTGGTGGGCCAAAAAAACAAACAAAAAAACAAACAAAAAGGATGTCCAACACATGCTGGAAATGTTAAAAAGTAAAGTAGAGTTTAAGAGAAGAAGCTGCACTTATTTAAATGCAATATAAGCAGCTCACAGCAGATTAAAAACACAAACTGAAACTGAAACACTGATGTCCTAAATCAATATTTGTTTAATTGAGCTGTACTTTTAAAAGGCATCTGAGATGGAGAGTCCTTTAAAAACTGCGATCTGCCATTGATTCCAAGTTTTCACAGCATGGTTGTTTAGGAACGTTTTGGTTTCATCACTGTTGTTCACTTGCATCTCTGGCTATCAGAAATGGTGATATTCATTATAGAGCTTTTTGGCAGAATCTTTAGAGTGGTACTAAATGAGATTCTGATAAAGGAAGGGATTGTGAAATACTGACACTCACAGACTCACAGAAGGCCTCTCAGCCAATCACACTGTGCGGTCAGAACAAACTGTAGTATAACAAATAATACCATTCTGACGCATTCTAGATCACTAAAATGTAACCACATTTGTGACACTGGTCATTTTAAGGCTTTTGTATAGTGGCATTTAATCAAAAAGGAGCAGCAAATATCCCATCGCTGACGATCCCTGACACCGGAATACTGAGCCGGGGTTTGCTTTCCTGTTCACAAGTGCTAGTTTCAGTTTACCCTTCATTATCATTATCACCTGTGTTTAATTTCAGTTAAGACCTCCTGCCTGGCACTGCAACCCCTTGGTCACGTACATATATATACCCACTGTCCCAGACTGAAACTCGGTGGAATACGTGGCTGAGGTGTTTAAACAGGGTTTTAGTCATCGATCCACAGCCACTGCCTCCGGTAGCTTCTATTTGATTGAGTAGAAGGATGGCTGATTCCGTCCCTGTGTCTGTCTTGACCCTGCACACAGGACAGCAGCTTCAATACAATATGTGAAGTGAGATTGACGAAGTATAATCCTCATTAGATAAAAAAGTTAATAAAATGTGATAAATGGCAGTAGGTTGCAATTTGATCTACTTTTTATCAACCTCAGTATGAACAGTGTGACTGAGCTGAATGAGGCCGAACCCCACACAAATGCAGGTGTGAACCCGATTTGAAGCTATAAGTCAGTCACTCAAACCAATTTAGAAAGGTGCATGCAAACCAGAAAGGTAGGAGCCTAGAGGGTAAAACACCTGCCTGTAAACCCGATGACCACAAAGTTGCAGGTTCAAACTCCCCACTTTCTACCACTGCATCCTTGAGTAAGACACTTAACCCTCAGTTGCTCCAGGGGTACAGTCCCTGTAACTAATGACTGTAAGTCACCCTGGATAAGAGCATCAGCCAAATGTTCCCTTTACATTATAGCAGTGCAAATGCATTCATCTCTCAACACAGTTGACAACCAAACCTCCTCACAATACTGTGAAGGCACCTCCTGTTGTTCTGCCTATGGAGGAGTAACCACCGTTCAGACTCACTTTGTTTGGTTAAACTATACCTCATCATTTTTCACCATTCCACTATTCCTGCATATGACTCCCATTCTCCACACTATCTGTCCACATGAGAATATCTATTTTTAAAGGTTGGCTTAAAAATTATTGGAGAAAATTATTGAATACATCAGCAAAACAGTACTTGGCTCTGTGCAATCTTACAGTTCAATGCACTCATGACATTCTAATGTTTTTTCCTAAAATGTGTCTACCTGCCCCACAAAGATAAACCACATATCTGCACACTTGGTGCATGGTCTTATTGCTGTGTGTACTTAATCAAAACCACAAATTGCAGGAGTGGATGTTGGTAAAGGCCAAAAGACGTTCTTGGCCTTTTGGCCAAAAAAAGTGTACATGTCTACTGCTTGGGCTGCACGCTGTTTATATTTTTAGGTATATGTCAACAATAAGGAGCCATAAATGAATTAAAAATGAGCACTTATTTTGATGTCTATTTTGTTGAATGGAAATGAGGGCTCATAGCATATGGCTCAGATTATTTCAGGCCAAACATGTGGTATTGAAGCATAATCTCTGTTAAAGAGATATTATTAACTAGTCAGTGTCACTGGTGATGACAGTAAGAGTGAATATCTTCTGGTAAAGTGCGATGGTCAAAATGAAAGACATTTTGTGCAACGAAAACTGGAAGAACTGACTAGCAACATTTTTTGTTTTTGAGTCTGATATGCCACCCACATTCATTCAGCAGGTTTATCCAGTGGAACTGAAAGAGATGACAGTGGTGTGCTTAAGGTTTGGCATCTCCGATCAAATGACATGTTCTGTTGATTTTCCAGACGTAAATAAATACATACCCTCTACAGAGACACACTCTGATTTGCTAAATTGAACAGTTTGGAAAAATGAAAAACATTAATTGCGGCCTGTACAATATGTACAGATACTTTATGTTAAACTCAGTAAGTAAATCTAAATTGTGCAATAAAATGTCAGGACTGTCCATATTTACGTTTGTGATCTGCGGAAGATGTGTTCATGTGATAACAAAATGTGTAATGTGACCAGGGGTGTTCGAACCTTTGTGTACTGATGTGTATTGTGTTTTGAAATGTAAAAGCACAAATGAAGAGTGGGCTGGACACTGTGTGGCTGACTTTTCTCTCACTGTTTTATCCTTTGCTATGTAACCATTTCTATGGTTATAACTTATTTTATCCAAAACACTCCTCTAAATCAGGGCTCATCAGTGTTACCCACCAGTGTGGCTGTACGTTTGAATTCCAGCCAAGTTCTAGTTGATCTTATCTAGCTATTCAGCTGTTTGAGAACTGATCAAAGGAGTGGGATCATGAGAGTTTCTACTTGTTTTTTATGAAAACCCGCAGCTCCATCTCAGCTTAAGAAAAACTAGATGATCCAGTTTTGCCACTTCCTGCAGTGTGTCGTCCTGATTGAGTATCATAAACACTTACAGCAGGAACCGGCCACTGCACGGACAAGCCAATGTCCTTTGGTGAAGCTTTTACTCTAAAAAAATCTAGGATGGAAATGCCAGAAACAGATACATCTAATTGTGAAGGTGAGTTTTATTGTCTGTTTTTGTCATTTTAATATTAGACATCTGATTAGAAAATATTTGCTATACTTGCAAACCTGATGTCGGCCACAGTTAGGTAACTCAAACTGGTTCAGGTTCGTGCTTATTGCTTTACAGGTTTAATAACTATGGATCATTTTACAAACGATCTTCAGTCAGCTTCATGATTATTATCATATTTACAGAAGATGGGTAAAGAAGGCCAGAAAAAAATGCCCTTAAGGATAATTGGTTCAGTCTCTGAAAATGTGAGAGAAATCAAACCCTAACTTGGAGTTATGTCAGAGTTTTAGTCTAAAACACCTGATATCAAAAACCTTATCAGTGACATATTTTTAACTCTTCTCACTTTTTCTACTGAAGTTCTCAGGAACTCTTGAGTGGTCATTCATGATTTTTAGTTTCACTATGGAGTTTGATGCAGAGGCTAAATTCCATTTATTATTGATTAACATGGGGAGAACAGAAACTACACCAGTAAAATGAGAATGTGGGTTGCTGTGTGTTTATAGACTATGGCCCAAAACATGCATTATCTTACCAAAAGGTTGTGGACATCTGACCATCCCATCTATATAAACTTATTGGAAATTCAATTCTAAGTCCATGTGCATGAAAATAGGGTTTCCCATGCCTTTGTGGCTTTGACAGCCTACACTCCTGTGGGAGGGCTTTCTATGAGATCTTGGAGAGTATCTGGGAATTTGTGTCTTTTTGAGTAAAAGAGCACTAGTGAGGTCAGGCACTGATGCTGTACGAGAAGGCACTGTTTTGCTCCTTTCAGGTCACACCCTGCCTTTATTTTCCCACTGCAATTAATTTTTCATTTTTATTTTGATCCTTAACTCCACCCTTGTCCTGCCCCTTACCTCCTTATCAGTAGCCATCACTTTAATCCCTTGTTTGTCAGTCCCCTCTGACACTCACTGTAATGTTACCTGTCATGTTTTCCTTGGCTGTTCAGTTGTTTTATAGTCTCGTCTTTAGTGTCTGTTTTTTTAGTTTATGCCCATTCATGTTTGTGTATGTTATTAAAATATTGAATGTCACCGTCACATACACATTAGGTATGGTAAATGAAACAGCTTGTACAACCCCAAATCAGAAAAAGTTGGGACAGGGTGGAAAATGTGAATAAAACAATTAAGCAGTAATTCACAAATGTCCCTTAACTTTTATTTCATTGCAGACAGTATGAACACAAGATAATTCATGTTT
>JBBJLS010073039.1:0-10007 GCA_037577275.1 Bryconaethiops microstoma
GAGCTGCTTTGTGCACTGAGACACAGTCATGCTGGAATAGAAAAGGTTCTTCACCAAACTGGGTCCACAAAGTTGGACCAAAATGTCTTGGTCTTTTGAAGCTTTCACTGGTAGTAAGGGACCACCTTAATTCAATAATTAAGAGGTGTGTCCCAATTCTTTTGTCCTTATAGTGTATTAGCCTTCATCTATACATGTGCATAGTTGTTATCTCGCCTCTAACCACAACCAATATCAGAAAGAGGCTTGGCGCTAACACATATTTTTAGTCATGCAAATGTGGACATGCCAGTGGCTGGAGAAAATAATGACTGACTTTATCTTTGAGGTCAGAGGCACGTAAAATAGAACAAAGAGTTCCTAGATGCATGAATAAGTGACTGAAATAGCTCAAACTCCACTCATCACGCATATAGGCTTCTAAACTCTATGACTACCTGCTATGTTCTAACAAGAAACTCTTAATGCGTCATCATTTCACAATAAAAAGACCAACAGGCAGTTTAAAAGACAAATCTTACCTTTTCAGGGTGAGTGTTAAAGGACCTATATCCTACTTTTTTCTCCCTGACATCCTCTTATGTCAGTTTAATGCTCCTGTTTACCAAATACAGTACATAAAGTGTATTTTTAAATAACTATTTCCAAGCATTACGTTGTCCCTGTTTTTATTTCTACATCTCCTAAAAAGATACTGCTTTGGATATATTGTTTTGTTTCCCAACAGCAATGGCATGTAAATCACGTCAGTTCTGATTGGCTTCCCTGCCTTGTGCCTCATTCAAAAAAATAGTCAGGTCTAAAACATTCCTCATAAATCCAGTGGAAATGGACAGGGCTCAATTGGCTGTTGGCTGGAACGGTGGCTATACACTATATGGATAAAAGTATTAGGACGCCTGACAATGACACCAACAGGGACGTTAATGACACTTGATTCAAATACATAGACTTTGATATGGAGTTGGTCCCCTTTTGCAGCTAAAACACAAATCCTTCCTTTTTAGCATTCGAGTGAGTGTTAAAGGACCTATATCCCACATTATTCTTGCATTTCACCTGTTTTCTCCCTGAGGTCCACTTATGTCATTTTAATGCATCTGTTTACCAAATAGAATACATAAAGTGTATTTTTATATAACTATTTTCAAGCCTCACTTTGTCCTTCAGGGCTTAAGTTGTTACAGTGTCTTTAAGTCTGATGTAGATTCTTTATCAGGACTAAACCTTGTGTTCGTTTTTGTCCTTTTGCAGCTCTAACAGCTTCCACTCTTCTTGGAAGGATTTCCACAAGATTTTGGAGTTTCTGTGGGAATTTTCATTCAGCAGAGCATTTATGAGGTCAGGCACTGATGTTGGACGAGAAGGTCTGGCTCGCAATCTCTGTTCCAGTTCATCCCAAAGGTGCTGGATGGGTGCTGCTCTGTGCGGCCAATCAAGTTCTTCCACACTGAACTCCTCCTGCACGTCTTTATGGAGCTCGCTTTGTTCACTGGGACACAGTCATGCTGGAATAGAAAAGGTCCTTCACCAAACTGTGTCCACAAAGTTGGAAGAATGGTGTTGTCCAAAATGTCTTGGTCTGCTGAAGCATTATGATTAGACCCTTCAATGGAAGCAAGGGGTCTAGTCCAAACCCTGAAAAACAGCTGTGTCCCAATACTTTTGTCCATATGGGGTATATGTAAATGGAATGATTTGAAAAATGGCTGTTTTTGTAGTTTCAGTTCCATATATTGACTGTATCGTCTGGAGGGTAATGGTAATTTTCAGAACTTTAACAATGTTAACGTCCACACATCCATGTATTGTCTAGCTTGTCCCATGATGATGGGTTGCTTACATACATACAGAAATGTCCGAAAGTCGTAGCCACCTGTACAAATTGCTTAAAGCCATTTTCATCAGCGTATGATAAAGTGTCTTTCTGCTAGCAAAGTTAATATTAGTTGATATTGTGTGAGCTAGTGAGGAGAACACAGGTTCTGTTCCAGATTCCTCCTCGATTCCTCCAGCCGTTGTTTAGATCTGTGAAACTCCTTCTGATTTAATTTAATGAAGGACTGATTCTTCGACAAGAAACACACTGATATACTGAACAGAACATTACTATTTACTGTAGAATGCTATTTGTGTTTATTCTTTTTTGTTTTATTTAGTATATTTAGTAATATTCATGTGAAAACACTCACTGCTCCTTTAAAGTTTTTTACATTGTATTTTCACAGATGTTTAAGACTTTAACAGTACTGTACATAAATACATGCCACATTCAATTCCCTTATTTTAAAAGGAGACCATTTTTTTTTACATTTAATCATAAACGGACCAAGAGCAAAAAAAAAAACCAAAAAAAAACCCCTTTGGACAGGTGTTAATATGTAAGCAAATGTATTTAACAAGACACACCTATAATAGCAGTAGCAGCTGCCTGAAAGTCATCAGTTTAGATTAATTTCCAGTCTGTTCAGATCATTAGGATACCATTACAGGCTTTTAGAGTCTTCTTTTTGAGGTGCTCTGGGGCATTTTGGTGCATGCTGTGTGGAGATAAGCAAGCTTCCGCCCGTGTTTTCTTTGAAGAATGAAAAGCTCAGAGGCCGCGTGTGTCATTCAGTGCTGAAGGCCTGTGGTGTCTACTGGAGCCCGTTGGTTTTGAGCGAAGGCAAAAAGCTCTGATTAAAGTGCAAATCAGGCAAGCAGGGGATTCTGCTGCTGATGGTGGGATAAGAACAGGCCGCATTTCCGCTTCTGTGTGTTTGCGTGTGTTTCTGTAGGCGAAATCACAAAGATCTGTATGCTGGAGAACGCTTAACATAGACTCAGTAATTAAGCTGCTGAGATGTGTGGCGGGTAAATGAAGTGGCGGCTGATGGAGGCCCAGCGGGGCAGGAAGTCCAGTCACACGCTCTTGTTTGTGTCCCACAGAGCAAATGGACATTGCAGTCAATAAGTAGATCACGAGCAATTTCAAAAAACTGCTGCTCAGCCTCAGAATGAAAGAAGAGTAAAAAGCTGCCACGAGTCTGGGAGGAAGCAAGAGCAAAAGTATGAGACTCTCCAGCTCCTTAGAGGCTTTTTATTTCCTCCCAGATCAACAGGAGCTTTGTTTTTTCCATCATTAGCGGGTGTTTGGAGTTGTGGATTTTGTGGTTCCACGCTGTGTGATGTCTTATGTTAGACCAAGTGAAAAGCGTACCAGTGTGTGTGTGTGTGTGTATGTGTGTATGTGTATATGCACAGTGTTCTTATATTTATTTATATATCCACTCTGTAAATATATGCATACATGTACTCATTGTATACATACATACATACTTATCTAAGTTTACATATAGTTTACAGATACATATATGTATATATTTTAGAATACAGATGTCCGTATTTTAAATTTCTAGATTGTATAGTGTACATTTTATACTGTCCTGTTGGTATAGTGTTTTATTCTATTCTATTGTTTTTTCATTTTTGCTGCTCTTACCTTTGTTCTGTCCACTTTCTGCCGTGACAATGCAAATTTTCCACCAGTGGGACTAATAAAGGTTTATCATATCTTGTCCCTCAGGGTCTCCTTTACCTCTCTCTCTCTCTCTCTCTCTCTCTCTCACTCTCTCACATACTGACACAACTGCAACACAGAAAGATATGAATGAATTGGTTATTTTTCGCACAGTGCTCTCTCACAGTGGTCTCAAAATGACATGGTTATAATAATAAGGAAGTCATTTCAAAATCAGAATCAGAATAAGAAAACGTCATGTTACGACACACAGAAATACAGAGACACAAAGATAAGGACAATATAAAATACAGAACAAATTCAAACTGAAACTTTCTAGTAATACTCAGAAAATACCTAGTACTATTCATTTTATTCATTTATTAATAAATAAAAAATGAACACAGAGAGAATACGGAGTAGTTGGATGCTTTGCTATGGCACCATTGTTCACTAAAACCCTTTCTCTGAAAAAACGCCTCCCTTTCAGGCTGCTTTTCTCTGTTACACGCTCTCAGAGGCCAGCATGCTGTTGGCCTGCAATAGTTTTGAGTAGAAATTAATCTCGGTACTGTTTAATACACACAAGTTCTTTTTTAAGCAAGTCATATCAGCTGGTGTGTCTGCGGACTGTTGTTTTTCATAATAGTCCTCATGTCCGGGCGCCTGGCCTGTCCTCTGAGTGTACACATGGGTGACTCCACAGGGGACAGAGGTTATTTGCGCCGTGGGACTCCTACAGAGCTTAACCAAGTTTTATGGTCTTCACTGACGGCCACTAAGCTTCATTCAGGACTAATTTGTAAGTGAAATGTTTCCAGCTTCCTAATAGGAAAAAAATCACTCTAAAATTCACATTTCTGCACAGAATTTTATAGTCTTAGAGTTGCAGTTCTTTCAATTCTGGACAGTCTCACAGCCTCAGTTCCATGATGTCACATCAACATAGTGGCACTCAGACGTCTAAAGTTTGTCATTGTCATTTTGAAGACAGCAATACGCCCAAACATGGTCATAATCCCTATTCCCTATTCCCAAATTTTGTCTATGGAGCCATTTGTTTCCTTCAACACATACTCTCATGAGCAATAATAATTGTATGATTTTGCACGAAATTATTTTTCCTAGGCACTGACAAACATTGAGTTAATGTTTAACGTCACTACTTATGTCACTTCTGTCACTACTGATGTCACCACATATGCAATAGTCTCATCATGTGCAATATCACTACATACAGTAACTGACTGAGTATAGACAACAACTCCAAACCACCGTCTGTGTCACTAGTCAACTGTTTCTGCAGTAATTTTATGTATTTATCTATAGTATTTATATCCACCTCTCTTACTGACCACAGCATTTTGTGTATGTCATATTGTTTTCAGTACAGAGTATTTTCAGACTTTTTTATTTTATACAGTTCTTGTCTTTGTGTCTCTGTGTGTCTGTGCAGTCGTTGCCTAAGTACAGTTTTCTGATTCTGACTAAGAAGTGTAAACTACCATGACAGTGCAGCATGTAATGTTTTGACTTAAGGTTGCACCAGTAAAACTTCTAACAGATAGTAGTGGTAAAGCAATATTCATGCTGTGGATTCTCCCGCTTAGGACTGTCACGATCACTCAGTTCACATCAATATCTCAGTTTTAAAAATTCACCCATTAAAAATGTATGTTCTTGTTTGAGTCGGCTGAATGATAAACAGTGTATCTGAAGGTCATTATAGTGCTGTGTTTAACAGTCTGAACATTCTTCGTGAGGGAAGCTGTTCAAATCACTTGTGTGCATCAGGTTTCCATCCTGCTGTCTAATTAAGTTCAGGTTCACTGAACTGTAATTGAGCAAAAATGTTATGCAAATTAGGTTGTATTTCCATTAACTCTGTAGAGAGTAACATGCTCAACAGAATGCTGGTAAAATACTTATGAGAAATATAGAGCAGGTTTATAGACCTGCTCCATATGAAACAAAACTTCTGTTTTATTTCATTCTGCCACTATGTTTTAAATCTTATTAGCACGGAGACAGACAAGCAGGCATCTCTGTTTACCATCTAATATTAGAGATGTATTTCTTCTTTTATAAGACAAAGGTATGTTTTGCTTCTTTCAGCAGTCTGCTACCTCCTGCCTCCAGTCATGTTCTTTAGCAACAAGACAAACACAGAAACATGAGGGTATGACTTGATTCTGTTTCTAATTGTAGTATTTATTTGGCAAATTTCTTCTTGCACACAAATAAATAATGTGAATGTGAATAGAATTAAGTCATATGTGTTTTCTCTAACAAGGTTTCGGCTGAAGATCTCTACAGAGAGCTAACAGGTTAACAGGCTCCTCCAATAATCGTCCTTTTAAGACGAGAGCTGCAATGAAAACATTTCACGTCTTTTGTGAGAAGGAGTGGGGATTCATTTTCCTTTTATGCGCACAACAGAAACCTGGGTCACATTCACAATAGTGGGAAATTCAGGCCATTTCACTAAGAGTTAGCAGTTATTATTCCCCTTCAGTGATTACGGTGAACTTGTGTTCACTTTTGTTATTTCTAGGGCGTTGTTAGGCTATTTTGAGCCTAAACAAAACACACAGCAGACCCTGCCTTGGCAAACCCCACAATACACCAGAGTCTTTGGGCAAGGTTCCTATAGGTACATTTATCTTTATCTTTGTTCAAATTGGATCTCACTAAAATGCATGTCTGTTTGCAGTAAAGAAAATGACTAAAGTCACAGGTCTAGATAACAAACAGGCTGTCGGGTTACTCTAATAATAATTGTTAGGTTTCTGTTTGAGTATTTATGAAGGACTCACTGTAAAATACAAAATAAAACATATGTCACTTGAACATGTAACAAATTTGAAATGTCTGTGCTTCACTGGCTTTAAATTCAGTGTGGAAAAAGGGAATTTACACATCAATGGCTCATCATAAACACTAAAAATCGCATAAAAGACCTTTGCAAATTTTATGTAAAATTATCATAGCAGTGGTATTGACATGCATGCTGTCACCCAAAAAAGTATATACAGTAAAGGTAAACCTGTATTTGTACTGTACAGTTTACACTGAACCCCTGCAGTGCTAGAATGTAAATACCAATATTACCCCTGTATAGACTGTACTGTAATTCATGCACAGGCGTTTTTTTTGGTATGCGTTGTCATTTTCTTTGGTATAAGTGGGTAAATGCAGTAATAAATTCTTTAAGAAGAACAAACCGAAAAACACAAGAACACTTGAGACGCTCCACGGGGGAAATTCTGGACAGCCAATGCGTGGCAGCAGCCAATCAGCAGCAAGGAGAAATAAATAACATTCCTGGATTGGTTACTTTCAAATCTCCTGCCTCTGAGTACAGCGGTATTTCTCCATCCCAAGACGAGGTTTCTCTCCACAGTACCAAAAAATGTATAGTTATTTTTTATATGGAAATGTGGCTGAATTTACATTAATATTTATGTTAGAAAATTAGTAAATTATATTTTTCTTAATAATTTAGTACTAAAATGTATGAAAATTTATATATTGCAACAAAAAAAACTGTGACATCCAGGCCTCGTCCACCACGCCCCCTCGTCCTCTTGTTTGGGCGCAGTGTTTGGGCGCAACCCAGCACGAGGACAAGGGGCCGTGGCGGACGAGGCCTGGATGTTACAAAAGTAAAAATAAATGGGTGAGGATATCTGCAGTTTCCACCTTAGTGCGAGGGTTTCAGCGAACAATTATTAGTTCGGTTCTCGGAAAAAATCCACGTTGGACTGAGTCCATGACTGCTGATCCACATTAAAGTGGGGGTTTATTTTATAGCAGTGATTCATATCTGATATAAGTATATATGATCAGGGTTGAGAGTAACATTGTTACAATTTACTTACACTAGCAAGTACATCGTGGAGGACAACCGAAATTTATCACAGGAGAAGGTTTTAATCACACATTACGGATTTAGTAATAGATCTGTTAATCGGTGTTTAACATTGAGTGGTGCAAGAAATTCTTGAATAGCTGTAAATTCTGTTTAATTGAATTTTTGTTGGTGGAATCCATTCTTAGTTTTTCATGTTAGACCAAGAGTGAAACAGAAAAAGAAGAATAGAGCCTAACAAACTTCAGTTTTTATACTGATAGGTGCTGGATGTAGTACGAAGTTCCACTACAGTACAAGTCAAACAATGAGATTTTTTTCTAGTGTTTCCATTCATTTATAGTTTCTAAAAAAATTATTTCACTGAAGTAACACTACATTTGAAAGAGCATGTGTTTAGGCTTCTCTTCCTCTGTGATGAAAGTAATAGATCACAGGCTATTAAAGACTCAGAAAAATTAACATACAGACCACTTACTTAGGAACTTATTCCACTTATAATAGCATTTAGCCAAGGCTGCAGAACACAATTACCAGCCTGATCAAATGTACCGTCCCTTCATTACATAGCTCCCTGCAAATGGAACATAACAAGCTAGAAGGAGCATCATCACCTGCCTGGCATGACTAGAGAGGTGTGTTCTTTCAGGTCACAATTAAAGGCCCGAATGTTCTGCGGTTGTTTTTGTTCTGTGCTCTCAATAAGGTGGGGTGTTCCTACAGCTGGTGTGTGCGTGAGTAGCATTTGTGGTGTGATGATGTGGCTTTTATCAGATGCTCTCTCACAGCATGGGGGCTGCAAGGTGGTGAGTCTGGCTGGCATTTACTCGAAAGGAACAGAAAGGTGCTGTGTGTGTGCGTGTGTGTGTGTGTGTGTGTGTGTGTGTGTGCGTGCATGCATGTGTGTGTGTGTGTGCATATGTGTGTGTGTGCGCATGTGTGTATGTGCTTGTGTGTGTGAGCATGTAAGATTGTTTGTGCGTGCGTGTGTGCGTGCGTGTGTGTATGCGTGTGTGAGAGTGTGTGTGTGCATGTGTGTGTGTGTGTGCGTATGTGTGTGTGTGAGTGTGTGTGCGTGTGTGTGCGTGTGCGTATGTGTGTGTGCGTTTGTGTGCGTGTGTGAGTATGTGAGAGTGTGTGTGTGCGTGTGCGCGCGCGTGTGAGAGTATGTGTGTGCGTGTGCGTGTGTGTATGCGTGTGTGAGAGTATGTGTGTGTGTGCGTGCGTGTGTGTGCATGTGTATGCGTGTGTGAGAGTGTGTGTGCGTGTGTGTGCATGTGTGTGTGTGTGAGAGTGTGTGTGTGCATGTGTGTAAGGGGTGCAGATGGTGTGTGGATGTACTCTATAGCAGAATTCATCTGTTAGTAATAGCAATCTGATTAGTGGGTGATGAGTGCACGTGTGTCTTTGTGTGTGTGTGTGTGTGTGTGTGTGTGTGTGGAATGTGGTTCATAGACTCAGACTAAATCAGTACACCTGTCATCGGAATCAGACACGTACAGAGGGGCTTTATGTCCTTAACACCTGCTCCTTCAGACAAAATGCCCTTTTTGCCCTCTCTGTCTATGGTTCCCTCCCAACAAGTTTATGTCAACCGTCATACCCCAAAAAGTTTTCATCGCTCAAATTCCCCCCTCTACAAGTATTTTCTGAACCCCATACAAACACACACACACACACACACACACACACACACACACACACACACACACACACACACACGTAGAAGAGATGGTTCTCCTGCCTTCGTTGGAGAACCTTCTTCTCTACAGGTCTCTACATGGCCTCCTACTGTATGTAGGAGGAATTTGTTTCGGTGAAATCAAGGTTATAAATGGACAACACAGAATACAGCCAATGATTGCTTTGTACTTGTTTGTGGAAAATAAATAAATACAATGATCTGCCAAAATACAGTCATATACCATGGGGTCCAGAAGTCTAAGACCACATTTCACAAGTAAAATGAACGATTCTGTCCTATTTCACAAATTTATGACATTGACCCTGTTCAAGCTTTGTCAAAGACTTGTCTTATGCCTTGAACTAGTACATATTCGAACAACTTTCTGGATCTGACCTTCTTATCACAGGGTTTTGAACAAATCTGAGTCCATGTCAGCTCAAGTGTACATTGTCATTAAAACAAAAGGGGGAAGAAATTCTAACACTTAAATTGTTATGCCTATAATATATGTCAAGCTGGTGGTCTCAGACTTTATGCAAACAAAAATGACAGGAGTACAGTTATGTATTGCAGGTAAAATATAATTGCAAGTTAAAAAGGGTATGAGATGTGTAGAGTATGCCATGATTCATGCCTATGAAGAGGGTGAGAGACTGTGGTTTACTTAAACTATATGAACAAAAGTATTGTGATGCCTGACCATTACACCAACAGTGACTTTAATAACACTGCATTCAAATCCATAGACTTTAATATGGAGTTGATCCCCCTTTGAAGCTATAACAGCCTCCACTCTTCTTGGAAGACTTTCCACAGGATTTCCAAGTTTCTGTGGGAATTTGTATCGATTCAGTCTGTAGAGCATTTATGAGGTCAGACACTGATGTTGGACGAGAAGGCCTGGATCACAATCTCCGTTCCAGTTCATCCCAAAGGTGCTGGATGGGGTT
>JBBJLS010073040.1:0-10006 GCA_037577275.1 Bryconaethiops microstoma
CTATCAATTACAGATACTCCTGATCTTAACTCATTATGTGTATAAAGCACACCTGTCCACAGAATCAGTTTCTTCCAATCCAACCTCTCCACCACCATGGGCAAGACCAAAGAGCTGTCAAAGGGCATCAGGGACAAGATTGTAGACCTACACAAAGCTGGAATGGGTTACAACACCATCAGGCCACTGGCTCAGATAATGCATGGATGGATGGATTTTGATATAGCCTAATTAACAGTTTCAAAGATGACATTGACCATGGGTGGCACCAGGATTACTTGGCTGTTTCAACTTTGTACTGTCCACTCTCAGCCGTTACTGAATTGAATTTCCCACTTGTGGGACTAATAAAGGTTTATCTTATCTTTTTATCTGATCTTATCTGTTTCAAGCGAAGTTCCAAACCTTTTTTCGTCTTTGGTTCACCTGCTAGCTATCTAGCAATATATTACTAGAATTGATGTGTCCCAATGGGAGGAAAATGACAGAAATATACTTTAAAACATAGGTTGTCCTTAAAAAAAAGCTCCTTTTCCTAGCTGTTTTTGTTGGTATTGTCTTATTAGCCTCTTTTATTGACATCTTATTAGCATGGGGATCGGCACAGCTAACAAATCAAGCAAAGTTGGGGAATTCAGACAGAAAAGGAAGTTTCTCTCAGCTATACAAACATAGTCATAAAGTTCACTAGTTGTATTCTGGTAATTGGCTATCCTCTGAGTCATTGACAGAAATGCTGGTCCTGCCATTTTAGGTGTGTATTCATTAAAACAATGTCATCAGAGGTGGGTAAATGGGTATACCTGCATGTACACCACAACTAATGGAATATTACATGGAGTTAAATATATTCTAGATTACTGCAGAAATCTTATATTACAATGTAGAATTAAAACTGTGTAGTACCCTAAAGTGCTCTATAGTACAGTGATCATAGTGTTCATACTATAGTTCTCTATAGTAATTGTCTGAATAGTCAATACAGTCAATATGATTCTTACAATACTCTTACAGTATCCTGCAGTACTCTGTAGTACTACTGTTGATCATATGGGAATAAAGAAATTGAGTTATCTTGCATTTCTTTGCAAAGGTTGTCTAAAATAGTTTCCTTATTAATGTTAATGCTCAGGAAGTCTCAGGAATATCCTTAGGAAGAAGCTCATGACCCTGTGGAGGGCAGAGCGGCACAGGAGGAATGGCAGGGAGAAAGCTGTTTTATAGATAACTTATTTGGTTTTACTAAGGAGATTCTTGGCATTAGCAGATCAATTTCTTCATGCCACTCTGCATGATCCCATAAGAGGCCAGGAACCGGAACACTAGACACTTATTGATAATCCAACTCCGGGATTTGACATTGACGTGAGTGGGGCAAGCCTGAAAGACTTGCAAGATGTAGTGAAGCAGTTAGAACCAGTTTAGTTAGAATGCCAGTTTAGATGTTGATTTGTTGAGTCAGTGTTAACTTACCAAGGTCTGTGTGCATTCACATAAATGGGGTGCGTTCAACAGTGCAAGTCACCGTTGTGTATCACGGCGCAATCACTGTACTTCACAGAGGAAGAATGTACACTATATCATGTCTGCGAGGAGCACAAATCAGTGCTCCAAAGCAAGCCCAACACCACAGTAGCCAACAAAGGCAGACAAGCTTGCTGGCAACGTATTGCTGACCGAGTAAACGAGTAAGTACATGTGCATTGTCATATTCTTGAATGAGTATTATTTATTAGACTATTTAAGTGTTGTCTGAAAATAACTTAAACACAGAAGCGTATAGATGTGTCACATGTCAGAAGTGGGCCTTTAATTAATTGAATGCCTCCTAAAGATCAATTACTGGGAAGTTACTCAGTACGTAATCCTGTGTTAACAATAACTGTATTGTTAACATTTCTGATGCAATAGCAGTGGGAAGTGTACTTGACAGCAAATAAAGATGAACTATAGAAACATCATTTCAAGTGGTAGGCCCGTGTATTAATAGTTAATGCATTAATGACGGCTGATTATGAGAGATGTGTGCCTTTATTTTGAAACCTACATTGAGCTGGTTGCCGGTAACGCATGCCCAATGAAAGAAAGATGCAAGTAAGCATGTGCTGTGCACTGCTGAAAGTTTATGGTCAAGTTGTATTAAGTTATGAAAGCTATAAGGATGAATGAGCTTAATGAAATATAGGAAAGAAGACACAGATAATTTCCTTTCATAGCATACAGCCAATGAGGTATTTAAATCTCTGTATTTACTTTTTCCTGTGAATCTTTCTACTGTTATGTGTAAGCTATTGGCTAATATGACTTGTAATACTGTGTATTGCAAGTTTTCATGGTTTGCTGGAGGTATTGGAGATATGGAGAGAAGGAGACTTCATTAAACCCACAAAAGGAAACCACCTGCATCTGTACATGCTTGAAAGTGAGTAACAGTGAAAACTCAAACTGTTCGATGCAGCAAGTGAAAGAGCTGGCGAGCTAATCTCGACCTTGTCACTACAGTGTATGGAACAGTTGGTGAGGGACTGGCAGATGAGTGGAAAACATGCACTTTAAACACACAGAACTGAAAGGCAGTACTCCAAGTTGTATTGGAGGTCTGAGGTGTACAGGGTGAACAAGACTGGAAAGAGTACTGTCCCCTGTGGCACTACTGTACTGCTGACCAAAGTGTCCGACCTGCAGTTCCCCAGTGACACATACTGAGGCCTCTCAGTCAGGTAGTCTATAATCCAGTGCACTAGGTGCAAGCCTACTCTCTGTTTGTCCTTTAGCAGCATAGGCTGGATGGTGTTGAAGGCACTGAAGAAGTCCAAGAATATAATTATCACTGTACCATTGCCCTTATCCAGGTGAGTGAGAGGTTGGTGTAGCAGATAGATAAGAGCATTTTCCACTCCTACTTTCTCCTGGTAAGCAAACTGCAGAGGGTCAAGGGCATGGTGGACCTGTGGTCATAGGTGGTGAAGCAGCAGCCACTCCATGGTCTTTGGGACTGGGATGATGCAGGATGTTTTCCACAGCTGAGGTACCCTCCCACATTCCAAGCTCAGGTTGAAGATGCGCTGGAGAGGATTTCCCAGCTCCATCATGCAGGCCTTCAGCAGTCGTGGGGATACTCCATCTAGGCCTGCTGCTTTGCTGGGACAAAGCCTCCTCAGTTCACCGCTCATCTATGCTGCTGTGGTGGTGGGACATTGTTCGCTGTGGCAGTATCAGCCGATGGAGGAGGGGGGAGATAGCAGAAGGGGTGGGGTGCAGTGCTCTTGGATGTAAGCGATTTAGAGTGGTCAAACCTGTTGAAGTCATTGAGCTGGTTCGCCCTCACTACACCTCCCTCAAGGGTAGCCCTGCTTCGATCTGCACACGGTGATGGTCTTCATTCCATCCCATACCTCCTTCATGCTGTTAATCTGCAGTTTCTGCTCTAACTTCCTCCTGTACTGCTCCTTCACCTCCCTGAACTAGACTTTGAGATTCATCTGTACACGCTTGAGCTCTTGCTGATCATCATCTTTGAAGGCCCTCTTCTTTAGATTTAGGAGGCCTTTGATGTTGCTTGTGATCCAGGGCTCGTTGTTGGCAAAGCAGCATACAGTTTTTACTGGAACAATAACTTCCATGCAGAAATTGTTGTAGGCAGTAGTGCAGTCAGTCATCTCCTCAATGTTCTTACTGTGCATTACATACAAGTCTGTCATTCCAAAGCAGTCTCTTAGAGCCTGCTCTGCCTCGGGAGTCCACTTCCTGAATGAACGTGTGGTTGTGGAGAGACGTCTCACTCTCGGCTTGTAGTGAGGCAGAAGCAGAATAAGGTTACTATCTACTTTCCCCAGTGCGGGCAGCAGGGTGGCGCTGTACGCATCCTTTACATAAGCATACAGTAGGTCGATAGTCCTATTCCCCTTGGTGTAACAGTCCAAGTACTGAGTGAAGGCAGGTAGTGTTTTGTCCAAAGTCACATGATTAAAATTGCCAGATACACAACACAAGCGCATCCAAAATACTGTGTTTGTAGTTTCACCACAGCGGAGTGGATTATGTCACCCTTTACTTCCCCGTACACGGGGGGATATAAACAATTACAACAATGGTGTGTCCAAAGTCCCTGGGTAAATAGTAGGGACACAGATTTTAATGTTCACATGCCTGGGGTTACACCACCTTGTGTTCACGTAAGTGGCGAGTCCTCCTCCTTTCCGCTTCCTGCAGGCCTTTGTGTCTCTGTCTGCTCTAGCCAGGCTGAAGCCAGGGAGCTCCACGTTAGCATCGGGATGCAAGCAGTTAGCTATGTCTCACAGAAGCACAACACAGTGCATTCCTTGTAGATCTTGACACTTTTCACCAGCGCAGCCAGTTCATCGATCTTATTTGGAAGCGAACTCACATTCCCCAAAATCACTGAAGGCACCACAGGTTTGTAACACCACTTCCTCATTAGCTGCTCAGCTTTCAGCTTAGCTCCGGTTCTGCGGCTGCGGTACGGTCTATGAACCTCGTCAGGCAGCACGGAACTTTCTCGAAGCTAGAAGTTCCTTACTCTAATAAACGAGTCTTGGTGTATTAAAGTCCTGATCAATAGGATATACAAGTGAAAGAAAAATATGAGGGAAAACAAAAACACACACTGGAACTGGAAGGGCTGCCACCCATGGTGGCACCAAATGGTACTCTGATAAGTATATTGATAAGTATAGCATAGGATAATTTTTGCTTATTGAACTACTTGAGTGTGTTACTACTGATTGGTACAATGTATGATAATATCTTTGTTTAAACACAAGGACCTTTAAGAGACATTTACATTTGAATAAGCATCATTCAAGTTTGTGTACATTTTTCATTTTGGAATTTATATTTTCTATTCAGTCTAAGTTAGTTATTTAGTTATGGCAGAGTCAAGTGAGTCTACTTCTCAGGTAAGGGACAGTGTTGGGAAATGTGAAAATCTTCAATGCCCTTCAGAAGTTGAGGCAGGTGTATGCTGAACCCCAGCAATTGGAAGTACGATAGGCCAGACTTGATGAATGTATTCGCAGTTCAACAGAAAAGGGCAAAGCAATGCAAGAGGAGAAAATGAGAGTACTTAAACAAAGGTTTGACTATATTTATAGAAAATGGAGAACATATGCTAAATTCTTTAAGCAGTCATCCCAATCATCAGAGTCTTTATCAGATGATCTACTTAATGATATTCTTGGTGATGTTATAGGCCTTTCTGTAAATGTCCAGCGTGATTATGAAGAGTCTCAGCTCCAGACCAAGACACGTGGCGAAGAGTGGATCTCTGTGTAGAGGTTTCAAACGTCATTGCTTACAAAGCCATCTGGGTGGAAAGATTCCAGACAGAGAAGAACAAGATTGTCCAGAAGCAGGGTCTCTTTGGAACTCAAGTAAAAGTGAATTTAATTCTGTCAACTCTATCTTGATGGGTGCCTCAGAGCAATTGAGAGCATCTTCTGTAAAACATCAAGAAGCTGCTGCAGATGCTATGGCAAACAAAGCTGAAAGAAAAAGAAGAATTGGAATTACAGTGGCTAGAAGCAGAAGCTAAAAGGAAAAGGCAGAAGTCATAAAGCTTCGCTTGAAACAAGAAGATGAGGTGAAGAGGAGAATAAAGAGTAGAAGAGCAAGCAAAATAAAAGCTCAACTAGAGGAAGAACACATAGCTCTACAAGAAACTTTGGAGGAAAAATTAAGAAAGATAAAGCATTTGGAAGCAGTGAAGGAGCTTAGTGCAGCGCAGGCAAGAATGCAGGTGTTAACTCTGCAAGAGTTAGACATAAAGGAAGAGCCTAAAGACATACTAAGCTGTGAGATGGTAGTAAACAATCAGCCTCCATGTCTCACAAGTCGTGTGCCCTTGTCTGTACCTCCTGCCCCACAACCTGTGATCACCTCCTTGCATCAAAGCACAGCAGACCTCATCAAGGTACTCACAGATGCTTTAAGTGCTAACAGAATCCCAGTTCATGAACCTTCAATATTCAGTGGGGATCCATTGAAGTACAGTGATTGGAAACTGTCGTTTGACCAGAAGAATATTTAAGGTGAGGAAAAGATATAGTACCTTCATAAATATGTAAGTGGACAAGCTAAGAATACACTGGATGGCTTTTTCCTACTTGGAACCACATCAGCCTATGTTGCTGCATGGGAGATCTAGGATGAGAGACACGGAAACCCATTTACAGTACAGAGACAAACTTCAAGTATGGCCCAAGATTGGAGCTAAAGAGAGCTCTGAACTAAGAGAGTTTGTTGACTTTCTCCGGAGCTGCGAAGCAGCCATTGCCCACTTCAGAGCACTGGAGATCCTGAATGACTGTAATGAAAACAGAAAGATTCTTGCAAAGTTACCTGATTGGCTAACTGCGAGATGGAATCGGGCAGTCATGGAAATGGAAGAATAGAGTGGCCAGTTTCTCTCCTTCAGCCGGTTAGTGAAATTTGTGACAAGAAGCAAAATTGCCTGTAACCCAGTTATATCATTGCAACTACTAAGCAAAGTGAAACTGAAAAGCCAAGGCAGCAAAAACAACAAAACATTAAAGCAAAAACACTAACCACTAATGAAGACACTGTTGAGACTTACATTTTTTGTAAGAAGATTGGGCATACTTTGCACAAATGCAGGAAGTTCATGGAGAAAGAAGTTTCAGATAGAGTTAAGTTTGTTCAAGCTGAAAGGCTATGCTTTGGTTGCCTCAAGTCAGGTCATCTCTCAAAAAGCTACAATAAAAGCGTTTGTGATACATGCAACAAAAGGCATCCTACCTATCCGCATGAAGAGAGAGACAAGAGAGAGCAAAATGCACCGTTAGTTAAACAATGATATGGTCATGAAAATCAAGTAATCAAAATCAAGAAAAGAACAAAGAAAAACAAAGAAAAAAGTAATGCAACCTAAAGAAACCGCCACAGTTTCTACTTCAAATAGAGTTATCCGGAATGAAGCTACTGTGCAAACAGCTACAAAAATTCCTGTTTGGCCTTCGTCTGCACCCAACCAGCACAAGCACACTTATATATGCTCTACTGAATTCGCAAAGTGCATACTGTGCCAACTGGATAACTGATGACGCAATTTCAACTTTCTCATCTGGACTCAAAGGACAGCTACGTCAGAATGCTATTCATAGACTTTAGCTCAGCATTTAACACCATTATTTCACAGAAACTGGTGGGGAAACTAAGCCTACTGGGCATGAGCACCTCACTCTGTAACTAGGTCCTGGATTTCCTAACTAACAGTATTTGTCAGTATTGGAACCAGCGCCTCCAGGACCGTCAGCCTGAGCACCGGATTGCCACACGGATCTGTGCACAGCCCACTACTGTTCACGTGGCTAACAGATGACCGTGCTAACAGATGACCACATCGCCAAGTTTGCAGATGACACAACAGTGGTGGGGTTCAGGATCAATGATGAGTCCGCGTACAGAGAGGAGGTCCGACAGCTGGTGGACTGGTGCCAAGACAACAACCTGTCCCTGAACGTCAACAACACAAAGGATATGGTCACCGACTTCAGGAGGAACTCCGTGCCATACACCCCACTTCACATTAACTCAGCTGTTGCGAAAGTCAGCAGTGTGAAGTTCTTGGGTGTGCAGTTGATGGATAACCTCAGCTGTACACTCAACACCACCGCCATCACCAAGAAAGCCCAGTAGCACCTCCACTTTCTGCAGAGACTGCGTAAGGCCTGCCTCCCCCGCCATCCTCACCACTTTCTACCGGGGGACCATCGAGAGCATTCTCTGCAACTGGATCATTTCTTGGTTTGGAAACTGTAACAGTGACAAACGAAAGTCCCTTTAGTGGCTCGTGAGGACAGCAGAGATGATCATCGGTGTGCCCCTCCCACCACTCACTGAACTGTATAAGAAATGCTGCATCCATCGCTCAACCGGCATCATCACAGATCCCACCCACCCCTCACACGAACTGCTTTCCCCCCTGATGTCTGGAAAAAGGTTGAACCCTCTGTGCCCCTGTGTATGTGGCTGGGCTGACAATAAACTCTCTTGAATCTAAAACCACAGATGCTGACATCACCTGACAGGCCCTCTCTGGCATCGCACATAAGATAAGATAAAGATAAGATTAATATAAGATAAAAGCCCCTTCTGGCATGCATGTGATGAGACATGCCTGCAAGATTCCAAAAGTTATTTCAATCCTGCCCCTTGTGTTGGCTAAAACTGCATTGTATTTTGCTTGTGGCCTTGTTTGAGGATCAGCATAAGGAGTTAGCAGGTGCATGAGGAATGGGTGTCCTCGGTCCCCCAGAAGAAGGCCATCAAAACGCCCTGTGAACAAATGGTGAGAATCGGTCACATGCAAGTTTGACGTGTCAGCAAATCTTTAGGATGCAGATTACCTTACCTTCCTCAAATTGTCGGGAGAGGGCCTAAAAATGCTAGAGTCGTGGACTGAACTTGGCCACCATGCGTCCGGGCTTGTCACCATGAGCTGGCGATCATGTCATCTAAGAATTAAAGGTCATTAAGGTCATTCTGCTATTGTAACATCAAAGTCACGTTCAGATAAGACATTCCGGAATAAAAGTTGTGCCACAGTGTTTCACAAGGGCATAATTTACATCAGGGTAGACCAGTAGCCTATGTGGGGTGAGAAAAGGACTGAAAACTTGTCAAAGGAAAAAAAGTGAGATGCCCTGTAGATAGTACATTAACATCATAACCAATATGGGTTAAGCATGGGGCTAACAATATAGAAATCACTACTTCATGTGGATCCAATGGAGAGAGAATGAACTTAATGTAGTCCATAGCCCATATATCAGATCAGTTAAGATAGGATGAAAGATACCTGTACACTGAAGCTGTGAAAGGATTTCCGACGTTTTTTCAGAGGGTTTTTTCTCCAAAAACCCTTGCTCTTTGGAGAGAGCCAGTGGATCGTCTGGGCATGCCATTGGCTCCAGAGAAGTGGTGTGTGGAGGGGCAGTGCTTGTGGAGGGGTGGTCCTTGTGGAGGGGCGGTGCTTATGTAGGGAGGGCTTACACTAACTGTGACTTAAACAAGAACATAACCTCGCAGGAGCAGGTTTGAGACACTGCGTAAATTGTCATGGCAACAACCTAATCACCTTTTGTAGTATGAGTTATTCACAAAGTTACACCTCATGTGATCAAGTCACTCTCGAATTGTCCCACTGTCGAAGACCCATGACCTCTGGCTGAGACCCAGCTTTTTTAACACTGGGCTCTATATTTCTACGGTTAAGATTTGTGGCTTCCACAGGATTTTAGCAAACTCCAATCTAGCTTTTTTATGATCATGTCCTAACATACTGTCCCTTTTCATTCAGATGGCGACAGAGTGTGAGCTGAAACTGTTGTACCCTGTGCCTGCAGGTCAGCTTAAATTTGTTTGGAAGCTGATCAAAGTTCTTTACCCACCATTTGAACAATTTTTTCGTTTACAACATTTTTATCAATCTTTCTCTTTTGTACCTGTCCAGAGTGTTTAACTACAGTGCCATGGACTGTAAACTTCTTTACAATTATGCAAATAGTGCACACAGGAACATTAAGATCTCTGGAGATAGACTTGTAGCTTTGGGATTGTCCATGCTTTTCTATAATATTTGGTTCTCAAATCCTCAGACAATTCTTTGCTCTTCTTTTTTTCTCCATGCTCAGTGTGGTACACACAGACACTCAAAAACAATATTGAGTCAACATCGCCAGCACCTGTTAGTTGCTACAGGTGAGTTTAATTACAAATGAAAGGAGCATCACATACTTCACTTTTTTATTTAATTCTGGTACGGTGCCAATAATTTTGTCCAGGCCATTTTTTGTCCAGACATTCCACATTTTGTGTGGAATGTCTCAGCTTTGGGATTTCCCCCACCCCCAGCTTTTTTGTGTTCTTCCAGTGCCAACAAAAGAAATAAAGTGATCATTCGGTAACACACCACAGCACACAGTGTGAACAGCACGAAATTCTTCCTCTGCATTTAACCCATTCA
>JBBJLS010073041.1:0-10006 GCA_037577275.1 Bryconaethiops microstoma
CCTTTCTCTCTGGGTCAACCTGAGGAGGACGGGTTCCCCTTTTGAGTCTTGGTTCCTCCCAAGGTTTCTTCCTCCAGTTGAGGGAGTTTTTCCTCGCCTCTGTTGCCTTTGGCTCACTAGGGGCTTGGACCTGGACTTTGTAAATCTGCTTTGTGACAACCTGGTTGTAAAAAGCACTATATAAATAAAATTGAATTGAATTGAACTGATTAAAATTCCCATTTAAAAGTGTTGGACATTTCCTCCAAAAAATAAAAACTGGAATTTTGCATTAATTAAAAGAACATCAGATCACTAAGGCAGAAATGTTTTTACTGCAATGTACAAACTATAAACTATATTACTATATTAAAAAGATTGTATATTATTGTTTATTATATTGCTCAGTATATTGTACATTGTGTTGTTTATATATTGTTGTGTTGTGTTTTTTTACTGTTGTGTTTTATACTGTTGTGCTTGAGAGACACCATCGACCAGAACCAAATTCCTTGTATGTGTTCACTCACATACTTGGCCAATAAACACAGTTCTTATTCTGATTCTGAAACTTGGCCACAATTCAACAGTTTATGACTGTGAAAGTTAACAAATGTTAGCTGAAATACTTTCTGCTTTTTACCTGCTATGCTAGAAATTGATAACTATGGAAGATAGGTATCTGAGTGGAGCCCAGAGAACCTCACAGGATCAAAACACATCACACTGATAATGTGTAGATGAAGGCTTTGTAGTGCTGAAGTTAATTTTAGATTCGGACCATAAACGGAGGTCATTCAGTCATTCCATTCATGTTTCATGTTATAGCCAAACAATGAACAGTTTCTCTTTTTCTCCAGTGTAAGAGAGGTACTGGTTGTGACACATTGTCACGCTTCTTTGGCAAGGCATGCTCAGGTATGAGGCACAGACAGAGACTTCTGACATGGCTTTACTTTTATTACAAAACAAAACTATAAATAAAACTCGGCACAGTGGCCCGAAAACAGAACAAAGACAAGACAAAGGTTAGGGTAATTTTGAGGGTGAACAGACAAAGGACAACTCAACACAAGCACTTTAAATACCCAGAACAGAAACTCAAAATACCTGATACAGATTTTGCCTCATCCCTGGCAGCTGAAACACAGGGATGAAGCCACACCCAGTGTCAATCACAAAGTCCACAAACCAAATTCAAACAGTGGCCTCTAGTGGCCACTGACAAGGGACATTACACACATGTACAGTGTGCATGTTATAAGAGTCCGGCCTAAATGCAGACTCAAAGGTTCTCGGTTGTTGGTGTCACCAAGGCTGGGGCAATAAATAGGACTGGGCTTGTGAACAACAGTCAGTGTGACTTCTATTTACTGGACTACTGGCCCTGTTGCCTGCATAAGTGATTTATTTCATGTTTGCCTTTGTTGTTTTTCATTTGGTCATTTTACATTTGACTGAATAATAAGCACAACACACTTTTGCTTGCAGACTTACTGAGTCAAAATTACTTCACTGCCATGCTAAAACTTTGCTAAACCAACCAAATCTTTCTTTAAACCATATTTTCTATACTTGTAATTTTAAGGACAGTAAGTAAGCAAACAAACCTCAAGCCTTGTAAAATTTAACAGAAAGTTTTTCTGTAATCCAATTTTTACATTTTTCTGTAATCCGATTTTTTTGACACTGTTACATGTAGTCTGAAAACGGGCAAAACATAGGGGTGTGACGACATCTCATACATCCTGAACAGTATTTATTTATTTACCTAAAGCATACTGCATGTGATTATTATTTTTTAATCCCAGAAAAGATTGAAATATTCGCAGCTATGGCCAAATTGAACAGACATAGTCATGCTTCCATGTGCAGTATTTAAAACTGTTGTTTCTTTTCCTGGCTTAGCAATGTAGAGTGTGGTGGTGATGACTGTCAGCCTGAGGGACACTTGTTTTCTTTTTTTTTTCTCCTAAACCATCCTGACATAACCATCACATATATCTGGATGGTAATAAGACAAATAAAAGAGTCTGTTCTGAAATTTTGTGCACTTCATTCCTGAAATGTCTCAGTTCTGTGATTCTGCAGAGAGATAGTGCACTTCTTAGTGTAGCAACATTTCGTAGATGATGTAGGAACAAGATTAGCTCAAATTTAGATATCCTCCACCCGAATCAGTTTAGGCTGATTCACCACTATATTCATTAATTGATTAGTTAATAATCAATTAGTAATTGATTAATTATGTATTAATTAGGGGTTTTCTATCAAGCAGGGTTCATTAAGGAATCCAGCATAAACTATTCGGCCAGCGAGGTAATTCAGCAGAAGTACGGTAATTAACCTTTAAAGCTCTTCCTAAACGCGTATTGGGAAGAGTTCACTTGAGTAGGGGCATTAGTTCATTATCATTAAGTTAATGAGCATAGGTAACGTTTATCGCAGCCATGAATCGACTTCACTTTTACTGAAGAAGAAAGAATCGCTGATCACGCTAAGACAACATTTATTTACCACCCTAGACAAACATAAAACATACAAACAGAGTAAATTAAATTAAACGTGAGGAATGATGGAATAGGTAATTGATGATATTGGTAAGATTGCTGAAATCTACTGAAAGTCCCTGAACAGTGAGCTTCATGAAATGACACAACTTCAGTAACTACACGTTAGCATGCGTGTAGTCAAGCTGCACCAAGTGATCAGAATGAGAAGGTAACTGTTATACTTATTCACTGAGTTGAAGCGAAGTCAGCCTTGGAGTTTCAGAGTCTGTTCGGAGTTCAGCAGCATTGGTCTTTGAAGTTTCAGATGATAAAGTTGCAGCTCAGTTTTCTTGAAAAAGTTTCAGGTGATGAATGAAGCAGTGGAGCTTTCTTGAGCTTTCAGAGTGTTCAGGGCTCTTGAGAAAGCTTCAGGTGCCTCGGTCCTGGAGCTCAGATGTTCTTGGAGCGTCTCAGGTCTGGCTCCTCTGCTCGTGTGGCGTGTTTGCTCCCTCTGCCTGCTCGGTTCTGTCTGAGTATTGAGGAGTTATATGCCCACAGAGCCTGGGTCCTCTGGCCAATCAGCAAGAGGGCAGAGCTGGGGGGTTGCAATGCTTCCCCCCAGGAGAAGGAGGGCGGGTCAGCTTTATGATTTAAACTTCTCATTTGACAGAATAAAGTTCATAACTTTCGAACAGTCCATGATTTGGTATTGAGACTTGCAGCATTGTGATGGTGATGTTCAGAGAATTACAAAAATGCCAAACATGACTTATTAACAATATTTCAGAGATTAATTTACATACACAGGATAATTGTTCAGTAAAAGAAGACTTCAAAATGCATGAACATCATGTTGTTACAATTTTGAAGCAAAGATCAATGTTCCTTTGTCTGTATCTGAGCACATGGCTGTCAGAGTTGATTTATGGCTCTGCTAAGGCAGAGATGTCCTTCTTTCACATTCATATTGCTAAGTATATGTTTCTAGGTGAAATAGACCCTACAATAATTTTCCTTTCCTTTTATGGATTAATTAGTGATCAAACATGACAAGTCCATTTTAAAGTGGTTAAATTGGGGAGAGTTATCACACACGATAGTTGTTGCAGCACGCACATTTACGAAATGAGTAAAACAGATGATAAGAAAAGAAAAGATGTTTTCGCTCTGGAGCTTTCGCTCTGGTGTGTGTAGGAATCTTTTGATAGCGAGGAGCTCATTTGTGAGAGCATGGTGGTGTCGAGGAAGAATGTCTGTTTTTGTAATCACAGAGCCCCCTGTTTGTAAGACAAATGGCTGGAGTTCACAGGTGAGGGGGGGGGGTATTAACTTTAGGGTGTATTCTCAGGGGCCGCCTTCTCTTTCGAGGTGAGATACCATGACCTTACTTGTCCAAGACAGTCTGTGGAATGTCGTCTTTGTGTTATCATTTTATGAATATTAGGATTTTTAATCCTACAATGAAGTAAAGCTATTTTAGTTACAGTACGTATATCCATAGTGACAATGAGATTTTTTGCATTTACCATTGGAGAAGCTGAGGAACAGGCAAGATCAAGCATTAGACCTGACAGTTTGTTTCTTGTAGTTTTAGGACCTAGAAGAAGGACCTCTGTTTTATCTGCATTGAGAAGGAGAAAGTTATGTGACTTATTTTATATCTTTAATGCAGTCCTCAATCTTATTTAATCTATGTTTATCATCTGGGCTTTATCACACAGATATAAAGTTGTGTGTCATATGCGTAGCAGTGGAAGCTAATCTCATGTTTCCAGGCGATCATTCCTAATAGCAGCATGTACAAAGTAAATCAAAAAGGTCCTAAGACAGAACCTTGCGGGACACTGTATTCTACTTTGGTAGGTGCTGAAAATTCCCCATTAACTCTTACAAACTGATAGTGGTCAGTCAGGTATGATCTAAACCAGGACAAGGCTGTTCCAGTGACTCCGACCAGGTTTTCCAATCTGTCTAGTAGAATAGAGTGGTCAGTGGTGTTGAATGCTGCACTACGGTCAAGTAGGACCAGCAAAGAGACAAATTCCGGAGACAGCAAAAGATCATTTACTATCTTTACTAGGGCTGTTTCTGTGCTGTGATGAGGCCGGATCCCAGATTGGATTTTTTAATTTGTCTGGTTCTTATGTAGTAGCAAACATAACTGTTGGGCCTTTTTTTGTAAAACCTTAGACAGAAAGGGTAGATTAGAAATAGGTCAATAATTTGAGAGCTCGCAAGGATCAAGGTTCGTTTTTTTAACAGAGGCTTAATAACAGCTAGCTTAAATGTTTTGGTAGATACTCAGTGAGGAGTTTAGTACTGATAGGAGAGGCCTGATAATTACTGGTAGGTCTTCTTTAAGCAGGCAGAATAATTGCAGAGAGTTCTGCTTGTCGGACTCGATTAAATGTTGTTAGTCTCTCGAGTACGGCTAAATTTTGAACAGTATCTGCGTCTGCTGAATCAGGCAGCAAGTGTGGTGGAGTCAAATAACTAGTTTGAATTTCTTGTCTAATGACTTGTCTAACTACTGTAGTTTGCAGGTACTCATGATTCTGCACCTCCCTGGCTCCTAGTTAGTTTAGAAATTGTACTAAACAGAAACCTGAGATTATTTTATTAGCTTCAGTGAGCGTGCTGTGGTAAATGCACTGTTGTAATCTCTAAGGAAGGATTCCAAATTGGTTGATCACCATTTACGCTTTGTATTTGAACATTTTGCTTTAAGGCACATGTTTCATCATTATATCATCAGGCGAGCTTTTTCTATCTTAGAGGTACGACATAATCTAGAGTGGATCGAAGAGATTTCTTGAAGCTTTCACTTAAGTTATCTGAGTCTGCTGGACAAGATGGAGAACCAAATTGGATTGATTTGGGGGGGTGTGAGCTATGAGCTGTGGCAGATTTTATTGTACGACTAATACAAAAGCAGGGGGGTGTGCTTATATTATGATTTAGATGAAGTTCATATGTAATGAGGTAGTGATCTGAGATTACTGTGGACTGAGGAAGAATAGTTATGTTATCCATCATAACACCATGAGACAAGATTAAATCAAGCATGTGACCACAGCAGTGAGTAGAACCTGTTACCTGATTCTCTTCTTTTTCATTGTCAAAATTTAAATCACCAACAGATATTATTGTTTCACCATGTACTGCACAATTAGGTAGGAAACAGCAGAATTCTTGTAAGAACTCTGTATACAGCCCTGGTGGCCTGTAGATTAGAGAGAAAGAGATCTTTTGTATGTAGATTAGTTATTGTCATACACACCAGTCACGTGATGCGCACAGGCTCCTGGAAGTGATGCGTGTCACAGGGTATATAAACAGGAAGCAGGTAACACACAGTCCAACTTTGAGTCCTATGACTAGCCCAACTCAATTCCAGTCGTCTGGTACCATGAATACTCTGGTTTCTCCTTATCTATTATATACTCTGTGTGTGTGTGTGTGTGAGAATGCAGGTTCCTGGTGGGAATCTTAACTCCTGTGGAGCGTTGTCAGATTAAGGTGCGTGGTTTACCAACTCTCTCCTGTGTGTCCGTGATTGGGTTCATCCGCTACGCTACACTGGGCTAACTGTTGTTCAGGTACATTCTCGTCTTCTACCGTGACAGAATGTCTGAGCCCCACACAGTGAACCCAGTGGCCTTTGCCGCTCTGGTCAACACAGTGAATCGGCAGACAGTTGAGATAGTGAACATGAAGCAGGAGATTCCTGAACAGGCCCACCTCAATCTGGCTGCTGGCATCCCAGGTGGCGGTCCAAACTTCCCGTACTCTTCCTAAGATGTCCTTACCTGAAAAATGGAATGGTGTAGATGGGAAGTGCAATGTTTTCTTGACCAACCTGTCTCCCATTTTTGCGTTTCAGCTAGACCGCTACCCATCGGAGCCGCATCGCACTTCTCATTTCCCTTCTCACCAGGCAGGCAGCCAAGTGGATTACAGCGGTCCTGAGGTCTGACATGGACACCGGATATTCATATCCAGAATTTACCCTCCAGCTCAGGGCTGCCTTCCAATACCCTGACAGTGAGATGGAGGTTGACTCTTGCCTGTACCATCTGAAGCAGGGACACCGTTTTGGTGTTGGGGAGCTCTCGCTAGGCGAGTTCAACCTTGAAGCTTAGAGCCAACCCCTCGTAGAAGGCCATTCATAGTGCAGAGTCGCTCCAAGTAATCTGGACCGCCAGAGTGTGAAACTCGGCGGTGTAGTGACTCTGCACTCTGAGCAGCCTTCTACGAGGGTTTGGCTCCACACCTCAAGATTGAACTCGCTGGGCGAGAGCTCCCCAACACCCTCGAAGGGATCATCCAGCTCAGCCTCGACCTTTGGATGAGCTCTCGTCCGAGGCCAGCCCCTCGTACCCTGCCGCCGGTGAGTCCCTGGCCCAAGACCAGCAGCACCCCGGAGCCTACTTCCCATCTGGCTAGGCCTTCACCTCCGTCAGAGGCCCACTCATCCGGAGCTGGGGAACCCATGAAGACCAGGTGAACAGTGGGAGGGACTCACCTGGTCCAATTGCCACCACCTCCAGCATGCCGGCCATTTCCTGCCTCACTCATCAGGTACAGATCCAGTTTAGCCACAAACAGATCGTAGCCATCACCTTTGTTGACTCAGGGGTGGCTGGTAACTTCATCAATTGTGCTTACGCTGCTCAGCTGGGTCTGGACTGTGAGGCATTATCCTAGCCTGTCGTTGATGGTCGGCCCCTTCAGTCCAGCCCCATCACGCACCAGACCCAACCCCGCACCGTCACCATTGGAGATCACCAAGAAGACCTCATGTTCTACGTCACTCACCTCACCTCGCCACCTCTCATCCTGGGCCACCCTTGGCTCCTTCAACATGACCCTCTCACCTCATGGACCCAAAACAAAGTTCTCCAGTGGGGTCCAAACTGTCAGGACCCCACTGACTCCATGTTCAGTGGGTTCCAGGCTCTGTTCCAGGCTCTGCCTCCAGGCAAAGCCTGGAACATGCTCAGACGAGCCTGGAGACCATTCCCATCCCATATCGTGACCTGGCGCAGGTATTTAGTAAGCTTCGGGCTGTTTAGTAATTACCGGTCTTATGACTTGGCCATTGACCTCCAACCTGGTACGGTACCACCCCGTGGCCATCTGTTCTCTTTCTCTGTGGGGGAGCAGAAGGCCATTGAGGAATACATCGCTGAAGGGCTTCATCATGGCACCATCTGTCCTTCGTCCTCCCCCGTGGCTGTGGGATTCTTCTTTGTTAAGAAGAAAGATGGGGGTGTCTAACCCTGCATTGACTATCAGTGGCTCAACAAACTTACCATCAAGAACCATCATCCACTTCCACATACCAACACCACCCTGGATGCCCTCTCTGGTGTTCACTAACCTGGACCTTAGGAGTGCCTACAGTCTCATTCATATCAGGGAGGGCGATGAGTGGAAGACATCCTTCATAACTCCCAATGGCCACTATGAGACCCTGGTTATGCTATTTGGTTTGTGCAATAGTCCGGCAGCCTTTCAGCTGTTTATCAACAACGTTCTCGGTAACATGATGGGTTGATGGTGTTTGGCCTACCTCGATGACAGGTCAAGGTACTGTTAAAGAGGCTGCTGGCCCACCAACTGTTCTGCAAGTTGTAGAATTGTGTTTTCCACCAGCGCTCCACCACATTTCTTGGATTCGTCATCTCCTCCCAAGGTGTGGCCATGGATTCCCAGAACCTAGAAGCTGTGTGTAATTGGCCCCTACCCAAGATGCTTAAGCAGCTTCAGTGCTTTCTGGGGTTTGCTAACTTCGCTTTATCCGGGGCTTCGGTTCTTACTGCCCTCACCAAACTATCCCGGACACCTTTCACTCTCAACCCCGAAGTTACCCAAGCATTTCACCACCTTTGTCATTTCTTCACCTCTGCATCCACCTCTTTCCACCTGGACCTGTCCAAGCCATTCGTTGTGGAGGTGGACGCCTCCGATATTTGCTGTTCTCTTCCAGCGAGGTCCAGACCAGAAACTGCATCCATGCAGTTTCTTCTCTGGAAAATTCAACCCCACACAGCAGCAATATGGGGTAGGGGACCATGAGCTGTTGGTCAACAAGTGGGCTCTGGAGGCATGGCATCACTGGCTTCAGGATGGCAGTGATCTGTCCATGGACTGGACGGACCATCAGAACCTCATCACCATTCAGCAGGCTAAGCAACTCAACCCCAGGCAAGCGCGGTGGTCACTGTTCTTCTTCGAACAGTTCAATTTCATACTATCTTACCGCCCGGACTCTGTACCAGTCCTGCCACCTACATTCATCCTGTCACCTCTCCAGTGGGAGTTAGTAGGTAGAGTTCGTCAGGGGCAGGCACCCTGCCTGGCCGCCTCTTCATTCCCACTGGACTCCGCACTGACACCCTCCAGTGGGCCCACTCCTCCACCACTGCTGACAACCCAGGCACCTCTCACACTCTGTCTCTCCTTCAATATGCATTCTGGTGGCCCAGCATGTCCGTCGACACCAGTTGGTCCACAGGTTGTTCCACACCGGGATGGTTGTTCCACATTGATATCAAGGTTTGGCTCTCCACGCACAACCTACACCTTCACACTGAATTGAACAAACTCACCCCCAGATTCATCAGACCCTACAAAGTCACTCACCGGATTAACCCTGTCATCTTCCGGCTCCAGCTGCCTGCCTCTCTCCGGATCCATCCTGTCCTCCACTCATCACAACTCAAACTCATCTTCACCTTATCCCTGGTTCCCCCGACCCCAGCTCCTCCTCCACCTCGGATCATTGACGGTGGTCCTGCCTACACTGTCCAGCGGATCCTCAACTCGCGACGCTGTGGCACCCAGTACGGTCTGGAAAAATGGTCTTGGGTCCCTGGTCGGTTTATCCTGGACCCTTCTCTCATCCAGGACTACCGTCATCAGGTATTCTCTGAGCCGGGTCCATCTGGTGACAGTCCAGGAGGGAGGTTACTCTCACACAGACCAGTCATGTCATGTGCATGGGCTCTGACAGGAAGTGACGCACATCACAGGGTGTATAAACAGAAACCTATGTGTGTGTGTGAGAACAGAGGTTCCCAGTGAGAATCTTAACTCTCTTGTTGAGCATTCTTAGATTAAGATACATGGTTTACCAACTCTCTCGTGTGTGTTGATTGGGTTCATCTGCCAGGATACACTGGGTTAACTGTTGTTCAGGTATGTTCTCATAAAGGTAAACCCATATTTGTACTGTACAGTTTACACTGAACTCCTGCAGTGCTACAATGTAAATACTGATGTTACCCCTGTATAGACTTTACTGTAATTCATGCATGTGCATTTTCTTTGGTATGCGCTGTCATTTTCTTTGGTATAAGCAGGTAAATACAGTAATAATTTAATTTAATTTACAGTAATAAAAATACAGGGCTTTAAGAAGAACAAAATGAAAAACACGAGAACACTCGAGAGGCTCCACGGGGGAAATTCTGGACTGCAGCTGCGTCAAAGGGCAGCAGCCAATCAGCAGCAAGGAGAAATAAATAACG
>JBBJLS010073042.1:0-10006 GCA_037577275.1 Bryconaethiops microstoma
TATATATATATACACAGATACACACACATCATAATACAAAAGGAAAATATGTTGTGATTGTGACTCATATTGACTTTAATCATCAAACCCAAATGTTTTTACCATTAAGGATGACCCTAAATAAGTCTGGATTTTTACCAAAAGACAGTATTTTTGTGATGCTCCAAGAACTGATTTTTTTTAATGTCTCAAAATATTTTAAAATGAGCAGGTTTAAAAAAATACTAGGCTAGCTTTAAAAACACCATATGCTGAAGTGTACATTGTTGGTAATCAAACAGTTGAACCTATTATACGAACATTCATCATGTTTGTAACTTCTTACAATATTATTATTAGTATTATTATTATTATTATTATTATTACTCTCCCTGCAGATATTTGATTTTTCTCTCACTGATGATGAAATGAGACTCATTGAAGGACTGAATAAAAATATTCGCTTTGTGGAGCTCCTCATGTGAGTAACAGCTCTGACCTCACTGCAGTTTCACACTGTTCCAGCCTCATAATGAAATACAGTAAATTCACTTTCAGACAACAGAGACAGTTCAGATGAAGAGACCCTTTGGTAAGATTATGATCGGGTCCAGTTCTAATGTGCACCCTTGGACCCTTTGTGATTTGGTACTTTTAAATGACTTTTAACCAACAGTGTCTGCACTGAAAAAATAGTTTACCTAAAAAAGAAAGTAATCTGGTTCCCTTAAAATCTCATTAAACATCAAACAAGTTAACAGAACATAAAACACAGATTACTGTTCTGTTAGCTTACCATTAGGAGTTTAATTAATTTAAAATATGATGGCAAGAAAATTAAAAATGTCTTTAAAGTGGCACTGTCTCCTGAACAAAGATTATGTAGTCATATAATACTTATCTATACTGAAATACATTTTCTTCTACTGACAGGTGGAGCGACCATCCTGAGTACCCCTTCCATGATGATTATTAATCCCTGTCAAGGTTATGGTGTTCCTTCTGTTCTGTTCCTGTGTAACTGGTCACTAGGGGGCACTATCTTTATTATGTACAGATGAGTGGCCTTTGGGCACGAATGTAAAATCACAAACCTGACTGTGCAAGAGGCACAGAACAAATAGAACCTTGACATGTCTTATTGAGCTATTTTAAATTGTTAATTTCATTGGTGGCATTTACTTAATTTACTCACTGACATTTGCTGTGTTTTAAATGTTTGTACTTAATTGCAGTATATGCTGTGAATTATAGAAGCTTGTGCCATTTTTTGTGGTTTCTCATGCACCTCCCCATACAGTAATATCTGAAGATTTTATTCTGTTACAATGCAGTTGTCTGGCCCAACCAGTTTGTGGCCTAGTGGTTAGGGAATTGACCCTGTGGTTAGAAGGTTGTGGGTTTGAATCCTAGGACTGCCAGTGGAACCACTGAGGCACCCTTGAGCAAGTCTCGCTGGCTTCCCACTGCTTCACTTGGTGAATGGATTAAATGCAGAGAAAGAATTTCACTTTGTTCGCACTGTGGGCTGTGCTGTGGTGTTCATGTGTGACTGTAAGTGGCCGCTTTACTTTACTACCTTTATTATTGTTATTGAAGCTGCAGACTGAAACTGGAGTAAGCCAGAAAACCTCAGCAGTGTCAGTCAGTTTGATAGTTTGTTTGTTGACCCAGAGCAGCTGTATGGTCTTACTCAGAAAGGCCTTTTGAATGGACAGGAGGTAAAACTTTTGTGACATCAACAAACTAAACACGTGCCGCAGCTCGAAAAGATATATGACGGACTAACCTACACATGTTGTGGAAGCAGCACATGTTGACTCTCCCAGCCTCAGAGCTATTGTGCAATAAGGGAGTCCTTAACAGTGAGTGGGAATTGACTTCTGTTGCATTTAGATATCTTGTTCTGCTCCCTTGGACAATGACACATTTGACACTGAACCAAAAGAAGTCAGCAAAAGGCATACAAGTCACTTTTTGGGTAGTTAACGTACATTTGGAGATAAGGTTCAGCGGATGATATCCACCTAGCTCTCACTTTTCTGGACTCTTCATGCTCATTGGTTTTATGAATGTCTTGTTTTTTATGTTTTGTGATATTCTGGAGCAACAGGTTGCCACAGGCCATGCGTTGGTGTTTTTGCATCCTATGTAGTGGGGCGGAGTCCCTGTAACACACAAGGAGGCTTACTGCTTTTACAAAATGGAGCAAACTTGGTGCAGTAATAATAAGTAAAACTGATGTGTTTCATACAGAATATTTTATAATGACTTTAAATCTGCCTGGGGCTCTGAGCCTGTTTCTTAGGTTCATATGAATACATTATTCGTAACAGAGCAAATGCACCAGGGTTCGTTTTAATCAAACAAACCTGCCAGGTCTGAAAACATTCAGGAAAGCCAATGTATTCTGAGTATTCTATTATTATTATTATTATCATTATTATTATTATTATTATTATTAGTAGTAGTAGTAGTAGTAGTAGTAGTATTAGTATTATATTTATTATCCCAGGATGCTATAATCCATGCGCTGCCCCAACTGCAAGGCTGGTTAAGCTTTAAAATATCATTGAGTCATTGTGTCAGTATGCACTGAGATGCCTTATAACTGTGGTAGGGATTTGAATATGTACATACACAAAAAATACCACATAGAGGGTTTGAACCTGTTCTCCTTTGCCCTCTGGTCCACGTGTATGCAGTGACATTGTACATAATCTCCACCATTAACTAAGAGGTTCATCACTCCAAGAAAGACGTGGGTCTCTGCAGAACAGAGTAGTGATCATTTCACAATGTTAGTGGGCGTGTCAAAAGGTTACTGTGTTAACTGGACGAAGGTGTGGCAAAGTAGGTGAAACCAAGCATGTAATTTCCATGGGTGCTTTCCATATCTACCTTGCCACCTGTAGGCTGCAAGGTAGATATGGAGACAGCGAAACTAGTCTTAGTAACAATAAGTAACAGCAGAAGAAATTAAATACATTGGTTTCTATATGAAGCAGCCTTAGTTTTGTTGCAGTTTCATTCTAGTGTTTCCAATAATAAATGTAACGTTTAAAATTTTGTACCAACAAGTAAAGGTAAGTAGGTTTAGTTATCTAACTGCACAAGCACATGGTGTCAATCATCATGCTTTTAATCAGTGAAAAAAATGAACTAGCTACATCACTGTTGATGTCTTTCGCAGAAGCACGTTACATGACGTCATAATAGCGACATGTTCAAACACAGGATAAAAGGGAAGACATGTGTCTTGGTGGATGAGTGGCAAATAAATATATTGACAGCAGTTGTCAGAAAGTAGGCATCCCAGTGTTTCCTGGCCATGTGGAGCCGTGATCTAGGAGCAACAGAAGGCAGCATGTCAGGTCTCCACATTATTTGGCTGAATCTTGCGAATGCCTATGAGACTGTTTCCCAATAGCTTGTCAGTTTTGCTCTTAACTTCTTCCATATAGCATCTATAGCCTAGTAGCAAATTACTTCAGTGACTTCCGTTTCTGCTCCACACCTCAGGAGATCTCAACTAGGTTGCACCAGCTGGAAAGATGGCTGCCTTTTTCACATTCCAGCTCTTGGAAGGTCTGGACAAGATTCTTATACCAGCTTGCGCTGTTCTGGAAAAACATCCTGAAGCTTACATTACAATCCAGTAGCTTAGGCAACAAACATATGAGGCTGAGGTTTGTGTTTGAGCTGAGAGACTCACCAGACTTGTCTGTGTTAGGCATCAAGATGCACAGGATCCAGTTTGAAAGAGATGCAGACAGTAGATCAGTTATTGACCATTAATTGACTGAAACACTGGGAGACTGTTGGATTGCTGTAGCCAGGTAAGGCCAGTTTTGCATGGGGGATGGAACCCAAGATGTGGCTCAAAGCCACAAAGAAGGAAAGACCTTGTGATCTCTGAAGTTGTAAAGACAAAAGAGTAGATCAGAGCTGAGAGTCAACAGCAGCAGGGAGCTGGACAACCTGGAAGGCTGTGATCAACAAGGCTTTTATGTGGGTGGATATTTGAAGAATGTGAGGCTGAGCCTCCTTATCATGGCCACATAAGATACCCTTCCCAGTCCCCAGAACCTTCATCTCTGGTTCAGCTCAGAGAAGACCGTCCCACACTGTGACTCCCAGAATCTGTGATTTCAGCACTTCCTTTCAGTCTGCGAGACAGGAGTGACACGGGAATATTTTGTAAAGTGTAAAGTGACCATTCTGTCATTTGTGAACACACCACAGCACGAACAGCACGAAATTCTTACTCTGCATTTAACCCATTCACCAAGTGAAGCAGCAGACAGCCAAGAACACAGGAGAACAATGTGTGGGGACGGTACCTCAGAGCCACTAGTAGGCTTGGGATTCAAACCTACGACTTTCTGATCGCACGGCTAGCTAGCTGTCACTGTACAATGCCTTCGAGTTCTTCTGATGCTGAACTCCCTCTGATTTGATGGGCGATCCCTTGTTAAAAGTAGCCAATCCGAGCAAAACTCTTTCCTGCACTACCTGACTAGGCCAATGGCTGTAAAGAGCAAGGTTATCAGTGATTTCCTGCAGCCTCATTTTGGACTGCATTAGCAATAAAGAGGGCGACCAAGCTTTATTGGGGAAGTCAGTCGTGGGGGGGTTTTATGAGGGGGTGACTTTCTCATGACAAAAAGCAGAGAGCAAACAGTCAGCAAGATGTATGAGTGAGAAGAGATGCAGAACAGGGAAAAATATTAAAAGTAAAGTAGAAAATGTGTAGGGAGTTAGATAAAGAGCATGGGAGCCAAAAGAAGGTGTCAAATAATCAGAAGAGGAAGAAAGAGAGAAAGAATCAGAACAGAGTGAACAAGTAAAAGGCGAATCAAAACCAGAAGAACAAGTACAGGGACACAGTGAACAGAGAGAAAGCATGAAGAGAGAATTAGAACAGGCAGAAGGAGTTACAGGAGATTTTGAACAGAGACAAGGAGATTCAAGATTCTGTTTTTTGCTTCTCCACACACTACACAGTCATGGTGCAATTGAACAGGTTCTTCCCCAAACTGTGTCCACAAAGTTGGAAGCATGGCGTTGTCCAAAATGGTATGCTGAAACATTAAGATTGCTCTTCACTGGAAGTAAGGGGTCTAGTCCAAACCCTGAAAAACAGGTGTGGCCCAATACCTTTGTCCAAGTAGTGTATGTGACAGCATGGTAGCAGTCTAAGGTGTCGCAGTGGGTAAAGGTTGCAATACAGAGAATGCTACAGCAATATGCAGAATTAGCACTAAACAATTAAAGAGACAGTGCAGATTGTTGAGCATGGGAGAGATCAAATATATGCAATATGCCAGAATATAATTTTGCAGTAATACTGCACATTAGTGTGTGATCTAATAACAGTCTAATAACAGTGAGGCAGAAGCTAACCCTGAATCACGTACTGCACATGCGAAGAATCCTGATCTGCTTATCAGAGGGCCAAAAGGAGATAAGTGTTGCTGTGGGGTCCTTTATGGTGCACTTTGACTTTCTGACACAGTGTGTGGTGTAAATGGCCTGGACAGCTGAAAGCGGAGTACTGACGATTTTCTGAGCAGTTTTTGCCACCCTTCTTGTCCTGAGTGACTGCAATACCAGGATGGTACACACCCTGTGAGGATGAACTCCACACCACACCAGTAGAAACAGGTGAGGACAGTAGTGGGCATCAGGATAAGACTTGTTTCAGCATCCACATCCGTGCTCTGTTGTATGTTGACCATTGCTGAACGTCTATTTGCCTGTATATACACAACTGCAGCTTTTTAGGGATATTTAGGGTACCAGATCCTAAACTTCATCAAACAGCCTCATTCTACTGAGTAGAGCTCTGAAAGGGCTGTCCTGATTCTTTTGGAACCCACTGACAAGAGGTTCCAAAGGTGTCATGCACCCTCAAAAATACACAGTAGAGAGGAGAAGAGGACCGAACTCGAATCATGAGTTAAACCCAATGACACTCTAAGAAAAACTATAAACTATAAGAAGAATGGAAGGGCACAGGAGTGTAAAAGGTAAATACATGATCATGATTTAAGCCTTGTTTACCAGGGTAAGTCAATACAACACCTTTTCTAATTCTAATTGGATAATATGTGTTGGAAATACTGGCCTATAAGTTTCTAAATGGCTCACAATACATTACATTACATTTACTGGGTAGACTCTTTTATCCAAAGCGACTTACTATATAATGAAGTGCAATACCTCATCTGATCATTTAGCCATAAAATGTGTTTTGTGTTCACCGCTGAAGTAAAAATTCTTGCCTTATGCAACGAGTTTAAGCTCATCTTGTTATTATTTTAAAGAAACACTTTTATGAAAGAGGTCTCCTGCTGTTTCTTTTGGGCCACTGAACAAGCGCTAACAAATCACTCGATAGGATTTCTGTAATGCAGAGTTAAACTCAGCATGCTTGTTGTGGCTAAGGCTGTGTGATTTTAATAAGGGGAGACAGGGCATCTTCTTCACATGAAGGCATGGCTGGCCGTTGACCCATGCTACTGAAGAGAATAACAACTTGAGCTTACAAAAGTCTAGGAAAGACGCAATGTTTTGTAACAATTCCTTTAGACAAGTGTATTTGGCCTTTTTTCAGTGACCTGAAATGGAATGTGAGAGCAATAAAGTTCTTAGAGGACAAAGAATTACCTGTAAACATGCTGCATACAGAGATAAGGGCAGCTAATACCAGTGAAGTGAGCATAGAGGGTTGTAGGGCACAGCACTGCTCTTTAAATCAGAAATACTGATTTAACATATCCTACCTGTCAGTTCAGCCTGCTATTGTCCAGTGTACATAAACCTTATATGTGAACATTATGAGTAAAGGCTTATTTTACATTTAAATTTCACATCTGAGTCTCATGTAACCCATGTTTTAATGTTTAATCCCACATTACAACTTACTACTTATTTACTACCTACTAGTGTAATTACTTAGTATTTCATAATTGTGATAAAGTAAACATAATTGTTGTATAGTGTCCCACTATAATATATTATATAATAAACATAATATTTGTATATTATACATAATTAGTTTAAAGATTTATTTATATTGGTTAAATAATGTCATGGGAATACGTATTTTGAACTGCATTGGCTGAAAATATTTATGTTGCCTTTGTCAGTAACTTATTGTTTGTGTGTATGTGTTGTGTTCAGCTAACCTGCAAATGCATTGATTAGCCCTAAATATGCCCCCAAATATGCTCCCCAAACACTTTAATTTCATTTAAATTCAGCTTAATACATTACCCTTAATGAAAATGTATACAGGGGCGGACTGGCAATCTAGAAAAGTCCAGAACGGCCGTCTCGGGCCTGACGGCTGCGCATCGGACAGAGAGAGAGAGAGCGAGAGAGAGAGAGAGAGAGAGAGAGAGAGAGAGAGAGAGAGAGTAAGAGAGAGAGAGAGAAACAGAAAGAGTGAGAGAGAGAGAGTAAGAGAGAGAGAGATATTTAAATTCAGTGCGGCAGAACATACAGATTGCCAGTCCGCCCCTGTATACATTTCCGTTAAGGGTAATGTATTAAGTTGAATTTAAAATGTTTAAAAAGTGTTTCGAATTCAGTAATTTTTTCTTTAAATCTCTCTTTCTCTCTTTCTCTCTCTCTCTGTCTCTCTTTAAGTCCAGAACAGCCGTCCGTTTGGACTTCGTAGGACTTTTAGAAGAATGAAGCGAAATCAGCAGCCAATAACTGGAAATGTAGCTGAATTTATATTTGGATTACTATTTATGTTATTAGTAAATTATATATTTTTAATAATTTAGAACTAAAATGCATTAAAAAAAACATATTGCCACGAAAAAAGCAAAAAAAAAAATAGCGAGAATATTTGCAATTTCCGTGTTATTGTGGAGATTTCCGCGTATTGTGGAGAGTTCGGGTGTGACTGAATCAGCGAATCCTGATCTGCGTAAAACTGAGGGATTACTGTATACCTGTTTTCATTTCTCACATATGTAATATAGGACATGATACATAATGCATAAGCATACAGCGTAGGGGTGTGTGTGTGTGTTTGTGTGTATGTGTGTGTGACCAATTCCCTGAAAACTTGGCTGCTGACGTGCATACCAGTATCCCTGCACACATTTCCAGGTGACTGTGTTGTCTGGACATGCAGGAACTTCACATGAATATGGAGAAGATCCACTGTTTTTCAAATGCGTCAATCATAAGGTGGAGTTTCCTGCCTCTTTTCCTTTGTGTCTGGAGCGCTGACACCGACCGCACAGCTCAGCTCCACAGACGCTGCAGGTCGCTGTGGATTCAGAATCAGTGTGTAGAAATAAAATGTACACCAACCCCACTCCAGTGGAACCTTACAGCAAACAATTTCTGCTACTGAAAGTCCCAGTAAAAACAATACAGCCCACGTTTTTTCTTAATCATGCCTCTGGTCCAGAAATGAGAGTGTGCGTTCTTGAATATCATTATAATACATAATAAACAATGTCAGCCACTTTTGAATTGACGCATCATTGCAGTTCCATTTAAAAACACTTGCATTTTCACACCATTGCGTGGCGGCTGGCTTGCTGGAGCTCTGGATATCAGTAGTTTTCTCGCATGGTTTGATTTGCAGATGCAGCAGAAATGGCTGAAAAGGCACCATGTAACATGATTCCATAATAACAATTCTGAGTAACTCCTCTTTGAAGGAAAAGACGTCACAGCAGCGCTGAGAAGTCGTTATTGGCTGTTTATTGTAAACCCAAAAGGGATAGGGCCTGTGTTTCTGCGGCAACATTTCCATCTGAGACATCTGAGGCCGTGGAAGTCATTAACTACCGAACTAAGAGAAGACGAACGACTGGTGATTTGCATCAGTGCTTTTGAAGACCTTCAGTTCCCTGGAAGCCTCAAATAGGAGGGGCGGCATCCTCTCAACCCTGTGGGAGCAGATATGTTGCACCTGTGTCTGATAAAGCATTTGGGTGTGTGGAAACCAGGCAGTTCTGATTAGAGATACAGTGAATCCCATGAATACACATTTAGGGGCCAATGCATTTGTTCTCGGATAAATAAGAAATTTTTAGATTTGGTGTATAAAGTTAGTGTGCGTCTAAATTTCTGCCCTTTAGTATATTTGGAGGCCCTCTAGGCCCTGCAGGCCTGGAGCGCATCGGGTTACGCTTGTGTGCAGCATCTGCATGAACACCTGCAGCAAAAGTTGCACTGGACCTTGGCCCAATTAGACACGGGTGGAAATAGGAAAACACATTACTAATGCGAGTTGCTGAAGTGTAATTTCCTGACCGGGCTGGCAGAGTGCTGCATTGTTCCGGGAGTGAAGTGAAATCGATGTGGAATCTTCTGACGTACTCGCACAGCAGGCTCACCCAGTGTTTATGCCCAGTAATTTCTGGAGGCTGCAGCGCGTAACTCAAGACTAAAGTAAATCACGGGTGGGCCTACCAAAAAACATGGAAAACACACAGGTAAGAGAATATGGCATATATGGGCCACAGGAATCCAGATAGTTGTGATGCCACAGCCACGTGTGGCCGAGATTACAGCATGGCTGCTGTGTGTGCTCCCTCTCTCCCATCACACATTGTGGCTGTCTGTTTACTGCAGTAGGATATTTAACAATTGGAGTTCTCCTCCAAGCGTGCTGAGTCCAATGATCTTGTGTTAGTGGCAGTTTGAGATGATGTGGTGGAGCTAGGGCTGTTTCAAGGAGGCTATAGCCCCCCCACCAAATGTCCGTCAGCCACCCTTAATATGAATTATTAACCCTTATATTGTGTTTGGGTAAGTTGAGGTATGTAAAAAGTACCATTTGCTTTATTTTATTGGAACAAGGCTTTATCATATCTCCAGAAATGGCTATTTTAACATAACAAAATAAATGTTCACAATTTTAGTAAATTCTGAAGGTCTGTAGAAAAAAAAAAGTGACATTTGTGGCGTTACGGGTCAAATTTGACCTGGGCGCGCACACACACACACACACACACACACACACACACACACACACTCTCACACACAC
>JBBJLS010073043.1:0-10005 GCA_037577275.1 Bryconaethiops microstoma
GGAGGCAGGCGGGGGGGGGAAACACACACACACACACACACACACACACACACACACACACACACACACACACACACACACACACATACATTTAGTTTCAACTGACTGCTGTCAGGTCCATAATTCATAATTAATTTATTATTTAGTGTTATGAGGACTCAAAAAAGTGCTCGACAAAATGCACCACCAGAAGGACATTCAAGAAGAATACAATGACAACAACAACAACAACAAATAAACAGCACAGCTGCATGTTTTCTCTGTAGGTTTGTAGGGTTTGGACAGACAGTGAAAGCCTAACTCACAGCATACTGGAGTAGCTGGCAGAGAGTCGGTATCTTCCACCTGAAGCTTGACCCCATTCCACTCGCTATACTCGTCAGTCATTGCTCTTTTTCTAGAAGATACTTTAACAGTTTTGCAGAGCAGGTTAGAACAGCCAGCCAGGGCTCACATGGATTAGAAATGGGGTTACATTTACACAACAGTGGCTCCACTGCTCACCCCACTGCTGAATGTAAACATGAAAGAAAATTCGACTGTCTCACATACAAAAATGTATTTTCCTTCACCCTCCTTCCTTTAAAACTGGATTTAGCTTGAGCAGAAGAACAGGCACTTGACTTACCATGTACAAACACCTCCAGTTCACACACATTAAACACTTCCCAGGAGCTTCAGGCTGTCATTCCTGCCTCAGCCGTGCCTGCAGTGCACTGCATGGCTGAAAGGAAGCATTTTATCCTAAATCTGTCACCCAGCATTTGGCCGATAAGGAAGGTCTGGGTGTGTGTCAGGGGACAAACATCCGGATGAACATTTCCAAAGTGAACCACTTCACAAAAAAAAAAAGAAGAAAAGAAAATGGGTTATGAGAGTGAGCTGGTATGTGTGTAATGCGGAAAAAAAAAAAAGTGATAGATGCTCAGTATGCTGAGGCCAATGAAAGGGTCGCCACAGGACAAGCAGTATTAATCATTAAAAATGTTTGTTTTAAAATGTCGGGAAACATTTTAACTGTGATTTGAGAGGATTGTGCATATCCCTTTGCCAAACCATGGGTGAAGGAAAAGGCTGAGTTCTGCACCCCCGTTTAAAGGATGATACCAATCCAACTGACAATCTCGTGTTTGTGTGTTATCACGAATAACATCATGGCTGTGATTTGGTCGCAGGCCTGAGCCTATGTAGTGACAGATGATCACAGACACAATGTGATAAAGCATGATCTTTAGCGTATCCTTTTATCTACATTTTTATTATGTTTACTGAATATCTAAATGCCAGTTGCCGCTGTGTTGGTTTCATGATAAATGGACCAGTAAAAATGGTCCAAAATGACTTACTAAAGTCCTCCTATAAATTAATAACTTTTTTCTTCTCTTGTAAGATTACTTTTTCAGAGATATGATGTTTTATTAAATTTTATTTTCATCTCCTTCATCAGTGGTCACTTTCTGAATACAGGATGCTATTGGACAGATAATTTTTTCTGGTGGTCGCCTTTTCGTACTGAGCACACACACACACACAAACACAAACACTACCATTCAAAATTCAAGAATCAAGATTCAAGATTGAATAATGAGAATGCTGGGAATGATCCACCCCCAAAAAGGGGGTTAAAGGGGGTAACTGATGATACAGAGAAACCTGTACCTGTGAACTACAGAGTGCACCTAAAAACTGGAGCTGATAAAGTGGACACTGAATGTAGATATGAGGGAGGTGGAGCTGAAAAAGTGTTTCTCTCATTGGCATCAGACAGGTTCCTGTAATTGTGCGATGTTAAAACAGCGCAGTGCCGGGTTTATACTGCTTGGGTCTGCCATCTAGTGGGCAAGAGCTGAAATACAGGCAGAGGCAAAGCAGTAGAGCTGGAAGTCTCCAGACTGAATGGTAATAGTGCAGAGCACTCAAAGTGTATGACTTATAATTTCAGAACGGTGAGGGTCTAACCAGTGATACTGGTTATAAATACAGTTGTATTTCATGATGCAGGAGTGCCCAGTTAATCTGCCTAGTGGTGGAAGAGCTTGAACGAACAGGAAACACGAGCTACACGTTCATTCAAAGGATTTTTTACACTTCAAAATGTTTGATCCATAAAGGCTACAAAGGAAAATATTTTATAGCCATCAACCAAACTCATTTATATTAATCTTTAATTAATTAAATGTCTGTTCATGATTGTGAAAAAACTGAGGCTTGAGGAAATTACATTACAAAAAACAATTATTCCAGAGAAAATAATATTAACCCACTGGTTCTTCAGAGGCTCGCATGAAAGAACTAAAAAAATACAATTTGTGCTCATTTGTACATCTAAGCACCGAGCAACTGCCATGCTTCACTCGTTTGCAAGCCATGATGTCTCTAGAGGAAAAAGTGGTCTCTCACACGACCGCATTGACAGTAGGTGGAGCTAATTTTTTAGGGGAGGGGGTGAAATTTTCTGGGCAGGCAAAGCATGAAAAAGGGGAGGTAACCTTTCCAGATTGGGCCATCTGAGCTCTCTCAAAGGTGGAGCAGGATGATCAAGGCACCTATCGCCATATCTAGCCACTGCAGGACCATAGACAGGCTAGGGGAACTCGTACTAATGTTAGAAAATCTCATGACATTTTCATGCCATGGGACCTTGAAAACTTGTCATAAGTTTTGGTTACATTTTTCATTCTTTCATTAATTTTTAGTGTGTGTGGTGATGGCTATGTTACTGGAGTTACTGATTAAGACTTAATTTTCCTTGTTTTAAAATAATAATGATACATTGTGACATTATTACAATGGATTTACTCTGCAGAAAAGAGAACTGACAATTTAGTTGCAGGAATACGTAAATACACATATCTATAAAAGTGTTTTTTAAAATATCTCCTCATTGTTCCCCCCATATTCTGAAAATATTTCTCCTTCTAATAGTGTGTCAGGATTCTTGACTGACCCAATTATCCGGTTCCTCTCTTGCAGACCTGTTCTCCTGGGCTCCAGCACAGAGCTGGCCGGTCTGTGGACGTCCATGACAGCGCTCACATCTCCATGGGGCCTTTTATCTGGACTGCTGGAAGCACAGGTGAACTATTCTACCGTAATTGTGCTTAATTTCCATTACAACTACAATTACAAAGTATTTAGAAGATTTTTAGGTACGTCATTATTGGAGAATGTTGTTTTGGATACATGCTAGTATTACCTGGAGACAGATGAGGGAGGGGACCTCAATGGTGAGCACCTGGTAGTCTGACCTGCCACAGTGTCCTCCTGAGCTCAGTGTGAATGAGCCACGTGGGGAAGCCCCTTTTGTGGGCCCGCCACCCGTGAGAGGTGTAGTAGGTGTAGGGCTGACAGGTTGAAGTGGAGGCCCTGGTGGACTGGATCTACACTGCAGAAATTTCTCATGCATGGAACCTCAGGAGTTGGGAGTTGGAGCTTTTGCAGTAGGTCGTTTGCTGCCAACTAGATATAGTCAGGCTCACTTTTATGCATAACCTTGCATAACCCCTCTTGGATGTGGGATGGACTCCATCCTTGTACTGAGTTGTCCAGGGTGTGAAATCAAAGGCATGTATGATTTAACTTGTTTGCCCCTTCTGAGGGCTGCCGTGTGGTGAACAGTATCGGTGAGAGAGGCCTTCAGGCTGACGAACAGATCTTTCCAGGCCTGGTTAGCTTGGGGATGTCGGAATGAGCAGAGAAGCACTGGCAGGCCAAAAGGGCTGCAGCAGCAGTAAAGAGGCCCCTTGTAGTCACACGTAAACACACCACAACACAGTGTGAACAATGTGAAATTCTTTCTTTGATTTGAACCTATTCACCAAGTGAAGCAGTGGGCTGCCCTGAAATGCTTAAGGCTCTGGGTGTTGATGAGCTGTCATCTCTGACACATCTCATCAGAATTGTGTGCAGGTCAGTGCCTTTGCAGTGGTGGAACTGAGTGATTGTGCCCATTTAAAAAAAAAAAAAGGGGACCAATGAGTGTGCTTCAGCTATTGTGGTATCACACTGCTTAGCCATCCTGGAAAAGTGTATTCCAGGGTGCAGTAAAGAAAACTTGGATTCAGGAGGAACACAGGATTCCATCCAAGCCAAGGAACAGCAGATCAGCTCTTGATCCTTGCAAGAATACTGGAGGCATCATGGGAATTTGCTAAAACAGTCTACATGTTGGCATAGACGCTGCCAGGCCTGCCCTTTGTCTCCAGTTCAGTTAATGGTCTTTATAGACAGGATTTCAGCTATGGGTTCATGGTGACCTCAGGATGTCTTTAATTTTTTTACGGTATGTGGTTCTTTTGGCCTATCTGAGTTGCGACATTGGGGCATTTTGAGGTGCTCAGGATGAGGATCAGCAACTCCAGGTCCCCTTAGCCTACTGCCACAGCAACCTGGATAAGTGGCGGAAAATTAGATGGGATAAGAAATAATGGAATAAACAGAGTATTGCTAGAGATGGCCTTGATATTGAGTTTCTACACTTTGGAACTGCTGAGATCTCCCAACTCTTAAGTTAACTGAATTCTACCTTAGCAACTGGGCAGTCCACTTTTCAATCAACTATATGACTGTGTCTTCCTTACCCCAAGCTTGACTACGACCCAAATGTAGCCTGTTGACCCCTTTATAGTGATGCTAGCTAGTTTCCTGGAACAGCTCAGGTAAATATGCCTAGAGCACATATTACAGGTTTGTACCTTTTATGTAGCCACTGTGACTGCTGTGACAAATTAGTGATGGGGTTCTCATATTGACAAAAGGGGCACCAGGACCAGAGGGACAGTTACTTGATGTCTCTGCATGTGCGTGCTGCAGTAGACAGACAGACAGACAGAGACAGACAGATAGATATTTAGATAGATTTACTGAAATAAGATAAATAGTGTCTGATGTCAGTTACTTGATACGGTAAATGCAGGACAACAAAAAAAGTAATATTCCAATTTTGTGTTCAAAGGTGAATGAAGACATCAAGAGCTCCAGGAGCTTTGATTCCTGCTCTAAAATTGAGCTGAGAACAAACAACATAATGAATACTGTTTTAAATCTCCATTAACTGATTTTGCATTGTACTTAATCTGGGGCTTAATGAGTGAAAGAACATGTTGGCTGGTGAAAGTGCCAAAACTGTTAAAAAATTATCTTTTGTACAAGAGCAAATTTCAGCATTGCAGAGCACACTGTTAGCATGAAACTGAGTGAATGTTGGGGGCTGAAAGAATTTATTGGTGCAAGATATGTATCCTCTATAATCATCATATACTTTTCCTTCTCTTTTCATTTGCAGACATGTAGTATTATGTCTAATTTCTTCAGCAAATTAATAGAAAACTCCTTGTCATTTTCAATAAATTCTTCTGTTGAGCATTAATAATGCACCTTGTCACAATTTCTTTCATGTTTTCACTTGCTGTTATAACTGCCTGCAATTCAGAACAGTAATCCCTTCCTGAAAAGACACTTGCTGGAGGTTTAGACCCATCTCTGTGGCAACAAGTTCTAAGCAAATTTGTAATTTTTTAAATTCCCATTTTAAATTTTTTTAAGTGCTCTCAAAACAGAGGTAATCATTCATACCTCCTCCTATTACAAACAGAGAACCTTGTGCAGTTATCCTGATGCCTTTAGCACTGTTCAGGTCTGCTTGTGTAATTACTGCAGTCAAACTCAAAGATGAAGAGTGACATTTTATCTTTGCTCATATTTCAGCAGCAGTGATTCACAAATCACATCTCCAGAAGTGCAAAAACAAATGTTTCCAATTCCATACAGTTAATTTTTTCATGCACGAGTGCGGCTCGGCCAATCAAGATAGGGCAGTTCCAGAGGAACGCCAGCACTGTGTGGTGTCAGGAGGAAGAAGCCAGGACATGACATTATGCTGTTGGCTTTACTTTTCTTTTCTGTATATGTTAAAACATTTGTGTTGGCTTGGTTTGAAATAGTTCACTGTAAAGAAACTTATAGACTCTTTACAGTGGTGGTAAATGGAACCAGATGTCTCTAGCACAATTACAGCTGTTTTATTCACTATGGACCCCCAGTGAAGCTTCACATGAGTGTTTATATCAATGCTGATGATCATGAAATTGTGGAGAATCAAAATCCCTTTTCTTTAGGGACTGTTTTGCCTCACAGTGCCCTTAAAAATTGAAGGTGACCATTCTGTCATAAGTGAACACACCACAGAAGAGTGTGAACAGCATGAAATTCTTCCTCTGCATTCAATCCATTCACCAAGTGAATCAGCTGGCAGACAGGAACACAGCACCATGGCAACAGTGTGTGAGGACAGTACCTTGCACAAGGATACCTCAGAGGTGCAACTATTAGTCCTGGAATTCAAACCCACAACCTTCTGATAGCAGGGGCAATACCTTAACCACTAGGCCACCAGCTGCCCCAGCTGCATGTATCCCTCCACCATGAATGGGTTTTAGGACCAGAACTTCTCAAAACAACATCTCAGACAGTTGCAACCATAACAGTTCATGGAATAACTTTCTTAGAGGGAGCTTTTAGAGATCATTCTTACCCTGAGTTTCTCCATAACGGAGAGTTTTACACCAAACTCAACCCAATTTTAAACTGTTATTGAGACAAATCAGGCAAACACCCTTTTAATGATGAACAAATCGACCTCTGTTATAGTGATACAGATTGAGAGGCTGATGAGAACAGAGTGGACCAGAGTAGTTACAACAGATACTGGAGTGTTCTTTTTCAGCTTTTTACACCTACCCTAAGAGTGTGTGTATGTGTGTGTGTGGGTGAGTGTTTGTTCTGAGTGTGGTCTGAGTGCATAAAAAAAAAAACATAGAAGAGAAAGAAAAGGTGGATAACGATGCCTGTGTGTATTCAGTGTGTACATGCACATGTAGAAATGGGATGTTCTGCACGTCTAGTAAACTTCTGGATTCTGCCGAGGTGAGGACACGCCCACGCTTATGAATTAAGGTTCAGATTCAATGTGCAGTAAAAACACCTGCAGATGAAGGTGCAGAATCTCTGCACACCGCTACTTGTTGAGTAGCTTCTCAGGTAAGAAACAAAGCCATTTCATTCAGCCTTCCTTACAGACCTCACTTTATTTTCATAAGCTGCTTGTGGCAGAAACTGCCTGATATTCATAAGTTTAGTGAATTATTAGTGTGCTTGCTCAAGCACACTATTGTTCTTCTTAAGTTTTATTGTTATTCCGTTCACCCATTTTTTTGGCCCCCTATTCCTCCCAGGGCTTTCGAGATAGAGACAACGTTCCAACTCTGACACATCGGGACTGATCTAAAATAGCGTGCTTGTTCACAGCTTTTTGTTACGTCTTGTCGTTCGTTCGTTATCCACATTTTTCCAGCGAAAAAATGGCCCATATGGGTTGAACTTTGGAACGATTATGTTTTCCACTCTAGTGAGAGCAGCAAAAAAACCAAGTACAAACTGTGACAAAGTTAAAATCCTCATTTTAAACCATGGAAAAACCTCTGAATTAAGTTGAAAAACACAGATAAGGGGAGAGAGGACATTCTGGCAGTGAAGTCTGCCTTTTAAATGATGTTAAAGACACTTTTAGCCAGAAAAAGAGAGAGAACTATAAAACAAAGCCATTTAAAAGAAAGAGCGCCCTGAAATCCTCCTTTTAAACCATGACTGTTTTACAGTGTGTGTGGATGGCGCTGGTGATTCGGTGCGAGAGAGAGAGAGAATGAGAGAGAAGTAGAGACTGTGGCAGTTACAACTGAGTGAAGGTCAACGGTCATTAGAATCTTAGGTCATGATGATGTCATCCACTCTAGCTGTTACGAGTGAGAGCAGCAAAAAGACCCCGTATAAACTGAGATTTCAAAGTTAAAATCCACGTTTTAAACATTGTCATTGAAGTAAGTTGAAACACATAGATAAGGGGAGACAGGACACTCTGGCAGTGAAATCTGCCTTCTAAAAGAGAAGCATAGATAGACAGATAGACTAACTAGGTCGTCTAGAAGTGAGCAAGCACACTTTGCATTTTCTCTGTGGAAATGCAGTCTAGTTTTTAATAGGTTTTCCACCCCTTGCCTGAAGGCCCGATGGTGGCCGTAACAAAACTGAAAATATTATATAAATAAATTAAATATGTCAGTTCAATTAAATTGAATTTAAATATTTTAAACATAATATATAAAGAAGAATCTTCAAATATTTTGTGCAAGTGGCATTTAAAGTTCTGTTAAAATCTGAAAAAAAATTATGTTTCAAAAATGAAATACATTTTAATTGTGTTTTATCATTTAATCTCACATAAGTTTTCCCTTTTTTTCCAGTTGTTCATCATAATTAGTGACAGTCGCCATCACATGAATTCTCAGATGTATTTGCTTTCTATTCATAGTTTACAGGTAGTTTTGATGATCAGACAATTGCAACGTGTTTTCTTATCTCACTACTGCTGCTAATGAACGGTACGGACCCCATTATAAATCATCATCTGCTGTAAATTTTCTGTAAATAATGAAATTCATGAATATTAATCTCCCATAATTATTTCTCTCACAGGAGAACTGATCAGAGGACAGACAGCAGGTAACCAAATTATCTCTCAAGTTTCTACAAACTGACTCATTTTTCGTTTATGATTTGCATTACTGCTGTAATATACTATTTAAATATATTTATTTCTAGATTTATATTGTTTTCTATTTAGCTGTTCACTACCGCATTAAAGGGCAAAAGTAATGTTTGGCTAAAACGTTTTTACTGTCAAAATGTTGAACCAGTGATGTCACTGGTCCTGTATCAAACAAAGGAAGGAGTTGGCTCCCGAGAATTACCATGGCAACCTAAAACTTGCTCAGCACCCTCAGACGAACACCCTCATTGTACAACCACAACCTTCAGCCAGTCTTGGGGTAGAAGGATGGATAGCAGGATGGATGGATGGTAGTAATGTGTCTGATCTTTATAAAAAGCTCTAATATCTGCAGTGTGTTTCCACTCTCATGATGTTCTCCAGCTTCACTGGCACAACTGCACTGAGAATAAATGCTACAATTTATTTGACACTTTGATAATCATGTTTGTTCGTGTGACTGTTAACGGGGTGTTTCGAGTTGTCAAAGCGCCTCATGGTGAAGGTCGTCCAGAACTGATAACTCTGCTGTGTTTTAACCGCTCAGAGCTGGAGGTGAAAAAGAGGAGCAAAACTTGCTGAAATCACAGTGCAGTAATGTGACAATACACAATTATTAACTGTGATAACAGCTGTTATTTATAGTGTAAAGCCAGATCAACAACCCAGTCCAGTTCAAGTTATAGATGGATAAATATCTGTACGAGAACAGGCGAGGTCTTTCAGAAACAGAGTGGCAGACCTCATCTCACTTCTTATTTCTGTAAACTAAATGACTTTAAAAATACATAAACAAAATAAAGTAAAAACACTAGAAAAATATGTCACTTATACAATAACAATCAACTGATGTTACTGCATAGTATTTTAAAGTATTTTAGTCTTCTCTGATTTTATTATCAGCTCATCAAAGTCAAAACAAAACAAAAAAAAACCATCAAAATTGATCTCATTAACATGTAATAACCTTAAAAATAATTTTACATAATATTCCATGATTCATTTTTTAAGTTCTTAATTTCTCCGCAACACTTTGTTTCTGTTCGTATCTCAGCTGAAAGAGCTCCTCATTCCTGCAGGTCATGTGACTGACTTGGAATAAACTGTTTACCTGAGGAGCTTAAAGCCTCGTCCCACCCTGAGCGGAATCTTCACATTCCGCTCAGTCCTGTAGCGGCTTTTCATCTCATGCCTTTAATCCTTAACTTTACACTCTTTATACACACCTTTACATATGTCAGTATGTATGTTGTTATACTTATTTACAAAATAAACCTAAATTCCTGTAGTTTTAATGGTACCTTTCTTTTTATCTCTTTTATCTCTCTATGGTGGCCTAGTGGTTAGGGCGTTCGCCCTGCGATCAAGAAGTCGTGGGTTCGATTCCCAAGACTGCTAGTGGC